>CAUYQU010060864.1:0-22446 GCA_963574635.1 Cheracebus regulus | reverse complement strand
CTTATTTGTTATTTTCATCCCCTATTCCTTCCTGTCTCCATTGTTAAGCACAATTATTGGCATAAAAGAGGTTTTTAATACCCATTTTTAGACTGTATTCTAGCCTGGGCAATAAAACAAGAATCCCGTTCTCTCTCCTTCTTTCTCTTCCTCTTTCTTTCTCTTTCATTCTTGTTTTTCTTTCTTTTGCTCTTTCTTTCTTTCTCCTTTTCTCTCTTAAAAAAAAATATATATATATATATATGATAAAAGGAATAAGATCTAATGTTTGGTAGCACAATAGGGACGACTATAGTTAACAATAACAATGTGTATTTCAAAATAATTAAGAGACCATAACTGAAAGGCTCCTAATACAAATGAATGATAAATGCTTCAGGTAATGGATATCCCATTTACCTTTATGTGATTATTACACATTGTATGCTTGCATCGAAATATCACATATACCCTGTAAATATATACAGTGATTATGTATCCATAATTAAAAATTTAAAAAGAAAAAATATGATCCAAAACATATGAAATACTAACTTAAATGTGGTTTTGAATAAATTAATACAATTGTAATATTTAGTTCTAAGGTGATTTACTTGTATTAGTGATTCATTAACTCAGGTGTGTAAATCTTTGGATAGCTACAATTATTGAAAGGCTATTCTCAAATATACATTCCTCTTGTTTTTTTTTTTTAAGTATACATCTTAGAGTTCCCCCAGGTGAAAAGAATATGTATGTAATTAACCATAACTTCTTACATTATCTCTTGCTAGAGGGCTACAATATAAAGGACAGATAATAACAGGTGAATGTCAAGGAAGTGGAGAAGTTGGAACCTTTATATATTGCTGGTGGCAATGTATAATTGTGCAGCCACTTTGGAAAACATTTTGAAAGTTCTTCAAAAGTTTAAATGTAAAATATTTACCATATGATTCAACAATTCCATACTTAGTTATACAAACAAGAAAATCAAAAACATATATACACAGAAAAACATGTAAAAAAAAGTTCATATCCACATTAGTCTTAAAAGCCAAAAGTGGAACAAACCAAAATGTTGTTAATTAAGGAAGGAATAAACCAAATATAGTATATTCACATAATAGAAAATTTTTTGGCCATAGAGATTATTGGCCATAAAGAAATGAAGTGCCAATGCATGCTACTACACTAATAAACATTGAAAACATTTTGCTAAGTAAAAGAAGACAGTCCCAAAGGATGAAATATTGTATTATGCAATTTATATGAAATGCCCATAATAAATAAAACTATACAATGACAAAATAGATCAGTGGTCGCCAGGGACTAGAGAGAAGGAAGAACAAAGAGTGACTCCTAAAAGTATGCGGTTATTACTAGGGTGAAGAAAATGTCCTAAATTTGGGCTGGCATGGTGGCTCACATCTGAAATCCCAGCGCTTTGGGAGGCTGAGGCAGGCAGATCACTTGAGGCCAGGATCACTTGAACCTGGGAGGCAGAGGTTGAAGTCAGCTGAGATTTGAGATCATGTCTGGGCAACAGAGTGGGACTCTGTCCCAGAAAATGCTCTAAAGTTAGAGATGACAGTTGAACAACGATGTGAATATACTAAAACACAATTGTACATTTTTAAGTGGTGAATTTTATGATATGTCAATTACATATCAATAAAGGTGTTTAAAAATTAACCCTATAATAGCTGATATACTTCGCATCTGTGTTCTCCCTGAAATCTCATGTAAAATGGTAATCCCTAGGGTTGAAGGTGGGGCCTGGTGGGAAGTGATTGGATCGTGAGGGCCATTTCTCACGAATGGTTTAGCCCCATCCCCCTAGTGCTGTTCTCATAATAGAATTCTCAGGAGCTCTGGTTGTTTAAAAGTGTGTATCCTCTCACCCCACCACTTGCTCCTGCTCTGGTCTTCTAAGATGTGCCTGCTTTTCCTTCACCTTCTGCCATGATTGAAAGTTTCCTGAGGGCTCCCCAGAAGCTGAGCCAATGCCAGCAACAGGCTTCCTGTACAGCCTGCAGAACTGTTAGCCAATTCAACGTCTTTTCTTTATAACTTACTCAGTCTCAAAAAAAAATTCCTACCTAAAAATTTAGATTACCCTATAAAGAATTCAAAATTTTCTAATTTGAAGGTCATTTTTATATTTAAGTTTGATATTAGACAAAAGTTGTTTGGTTTGCCTATTTAAATTCAAATCTATAACTTCTGTCATTAGTTCAGTTTCCCTTTAGTAAATTAGGGTTTATATTAGATAGTACAAAATATTTTGAAGTAAGCTACATCTGTTTCTAATTCTGACTCTACATAATACTAGATGTGACTTTGGTTATACCACTTAACTTTTCTCCTACAGTCATCACAAATGAAAAATAAAGGAAAGAAATGTTTAAATCAACATTACAATTATTTATTAAAATTAACTAGCATCACAAAAAACTAACTTGAAATGTATTATAAAAGCTAAAACTATGAAACTTCTTAAAGAAAACATATAAGATAATGTTTGCAACTTTAGGTAGACAAAATATTTCTTAGATTAAGACCTGAAGAGTATAAACTGCAAAATAAAAAAATAATAAATTAGAAAAGTAAATATTTAAAATTTAAAAATCATCTTTATGGAAACAAAAAGGTATGCCACAAAACAGGAGACAATGTTCACAATAAATATATGTGACAAAAGGCTTGTATTTAGAATATAGAATGAACTTTATAATTCAATAATAAAAATACAAACTATCCAATTTTAAAAATTAGGCCAGAGACTAAAAAAGATATCTTCCAAAAAAGATTCCAAATTCCAAATTCAAAAAATGTGAATGGTTAATAATTTCATGAAAATATGCTTATTATTAAGGAAATGCAATCTATTAACCCAATGAGATATTACTACAAATTCTTTTAAAAAAGTCAAAACAAAAATAATAATATCTAGTTTGGGAAAGGATATGTGATGTATAACAGGCTGGGGAGAATGTAAAATAGTACAACCATATTGAAAAATTGGCATACGTATACCAAACCCAGAAATTCCATCATAGGAATTCCCCAAGAAAAAATGTAATTACACGTCCATGTTGTCTTGTACATGCATGTTATAACGGCTTTATTTGTAAATACTCCAAATAGGAAACAACCAAAATATTTACTACTCTCACCTTTTGGGTTTTGCACATGTTATTCCCTCTGCTTTGAAAGGGGTTAAATCCTTCCTTTCAACAAGAAATCTACCCATCTGTTGGGCATAAAACAAAATCTGCTCTTGCGAAAAAGCCATCCTTGGTCCCTTTCTAAAATGTGGGTTAGGTTCTTCCTAAGTGATCCTAAGGTATTAAGTGGGACTTGTCTCAAGACTTGTCTCTTGAGGTCCCAGACAATGGACCAAATTGAGGACTAGCTAAAATAGGTCTAGGTCAGAAGCAATTTTCCATCAGACACACTCAAAAGTGTGCCATGTCAGGTTATCATTACCATGGAAACAACCCAAAGTTACTGCCCCTTTCTATGACAATGACCTGATGACCCAGAAGTTACCACCCTCATCTAGAAATTCCTGCATAAGCCATTTCTTAATTTGCATGCAATTAAAAGATTACAAATATAAGTGCAGAACTGACTCCTAGCTGCTATTCTGGACACACTCCTATGAGGTAGCCCTACTCGGCAAGGAGCAGTACCTCTGGTACTGCTCTACACTGCCACTTCAATAAAAGTTGCTGTTTAACACCACCTGCTCACCTTTGAAATCTTTCCTGGGCAAAGCCAAGAACTCTCCCATTTGTGGCTTGCCTGTCCGGCATCAATCTTACAATTCCTATGCTCGCCTTCATTGCTTATATTCTACATAGTGCTACAAATGCCTATGAATCTCTAAGCAATTCAGAAAGAGGACTACATGATGTTTTGCTGCTGATTCTCCAGTCTTTAGAATCATTCCTCTATTCAACAGATAGTTTGAGTAGCTATTATAGGCATGGCAATCAGGACATAGCAATATACAAAATAAGATCTCTATGTTACGGGATTGAATACATTCCAATGCAATACGCAGTAAGATGTCTGATTTAAGGGCTTTCAGAACTCACCAAACAGCTTTCCACAGGGCTGAACTAATTTACATCCCCACCAGCAGTGTATAAGTGTTCTCTTTTCTTTGCAATCTCACCAGAATCTGTTATTTTTTGACTTTTTAATAATAGACATCCTGACTGGTGTGAGATGGCATCTCATTGTGGTTCTTCTTTGGATTTTGATTAGTGATGTTGAACACTGTTTCATATGCTTGTTGGTCACTTGTATGTCTTCTTTTCAAAAGTCTCTCTTCGTGTCCTTTGCCAACTTTTTAATGGAGTTGTTTTCGGCTTGTAAATTTGTTTAATTTCCTTACAGATTCTGGATATGAGACCTTTGTGAGATGTATAGTTTGCAAACATTTTCTTCTATTCTCTATGTTGTCTGTTTACTCTGTTGATAGGTTCTTTTGCTGTGTCCAAGCTCTTTGGTTTAATTAGGCCCCATTTGTCAATTTTTGTTTTTGCTGTAATTGCTTTTCACATGTTCATCATTGCCTAGTCTTATGTCCAGAATGGCATTTCCTAGGTTATCTTCCAGGTTTTTATAGTTTTAGGTTTTACATTTAAGTCTTTACTCTATCTTGAGGTGACTTTTGCATATGATGTAAGGAATTGTTTAATGGTTGAATGAATGTGTAAATAAAATTGTAGGGTCAATTGCCAATCCATTAAAGTGGGTAGGCTGGCATAGTGGCTCATGCTTGTAATCCCAAGACTTTGGGAGGTGGAAACAGGAAGATCACTTGAGCCCAGGAGTTTGAGACCAGCCTGAGCAAAAAAAAGTGATATCTCATCTCTACCAAACAAAAGAAAACATAAAAGTGGCTACACTTAAAATACTAAAAGGAAGTTAATACTTCATCTTTTTAAATTCATACTTATTGGGGTTTATCAAATTCAACAATATTTTTGGCTAATATATCTACATGCCAACCCTTTTATTAAATTTATTCCATCATACAGTATTAAAAGTATCATTTTAATTCAATTAATTATATTCACTAATAATGATAAAAAGCATTCAAACCATTAAAATGAAAGTAATATCCTGGAGGCAAAATAAAAATCTCCTTGGATTATCTGCCCCATTAAACTTATATCACCTGTAAAATAACAAAACATATGGATGGTGTTCTCAGTGCTTAGCTTTAAAGTAATCTAGAGGTAGTTAGAAACTCATAAATATCCTATTAAAATTAATTACAGCACTAACCAATAAAAATACCACAGTTGTTTCTGCATTCATCACAGCATAATGATAATGCCTCTCATCTCCAGAAAGTGAAACCAACATGCACACACAATCCACTAAATGCATTTTTAAAAACTTTAAGGTGCTCATAATTAGCCGTCTCTTACACAGCAAAAGATTGGCATATTTGAATGATTAAATTTATTTTTCAGTAATCTTCTGCTAAGTTTGAAAATTATATAAAAGCACAACCTGTGAGGCTCCTTTAAATCTACAATCCATGATTCTATGAATTGAATTCAGCAAGCTACTTTGACCTACATGGCGTCACATTTCCAATCTACATATTTTTTAGGACAGCCACTTTTGTTTCGTTTTTGTTTTTGTTTTGAGACAGAGTCTTTCTCTGTCGCCCAGGTTGGAATGCCCTGGCACAATCTCGGCTCACTGCAACCTCCACCTTTTCAGATTCATGCGATTCTCCTGCCTCAGACTTCCAAATACCTGGGATTACAGGCGTGTGCCACCACACCTGGCTAATTTTTGTATTTTTAGTAGAGACAGGGTTTTGCCATGTTGGTCAGGCTGGTCTCCAAGCCCTGACCTCAAGTGATTTGCCCGCCTTGGCCTCCCAAAGTGCTGGCATTACAGGCATAAGCCACTCCAGCCAGCTGACAGCCGCTTTCAATATTCTCTTCTAGAAAACACTAGTATACTGCAAAAAATGTTAAAATCATTTTATGGTTGGAGAGGGGAGGTCAAATAAGTTTAAAACACTTCAGATTAAACAAAACTAATACGGTTAATTTATTTAATGAATTCCCAGATCTTATTTATCCTGAGATTTTACTGATTGAGATAAAGAAACAAAAAATATCTAGATTCCATTAAGCTACAGAATTTTTTTTTAACACACCACAAATTTTTCACAAAACTCTATTGGGTAATACTGCTTATTCAATTGCAAAATTTCTAAGTAAAATACATTGAACGTAAATTTTTTAGAATACTCATTCTCTTTAGAATATAATACATTTGCGCTTCATTGGATGCAGTTTTATGGTTTAGACAGAAGTCAGCAAACTTTTTTTAAAGGGCCAGATAGTAAAAATTTTTGTGGGGTATTCAGTCTCTGTCACAACTGTTTATCATGAAAGCAAGCATAGACAATAAGTGAGTAGGTATGGCTATGTTCTAACAAAATGTGTTTTATAAAACAAGTGATGGGCCGTATTTTGCCAATTTTTGTTTCAGACAGTAGAAATACATTCTAAACTAAAAAAAGACACTTAAATCTGCTCTGAGAAACGATATTAAGTTATATATTAAGTGTTATTCACTTCAGATTGCTAGCCCTAAAATACAACTTTTAAAATCTGTAGTCTTATTGCAATTCACTGGGCTCAAAGGGTGATACTTTCTTATAACCATAGGTCATTTGGATCGTGGCTATTCAGCTTTTCTGAATTCAAAAAAGAACAGATGGCAAATTGCTATTTTAAATGTTAATATATTCTAAATTTTATGTGCAGTGTTTAAGAGTTTCCATTATTTTCTCAAAACATCATATTAAAAAGCAAATAAACAGAAAGATTCCTGTTTACAAATATTTATTTCACAAGCATGGGGATTTTTGCCTCAGACCACCAGGCATGTGTTTACCCTTCAAAATCTTTAATTTTTAAGGAAGTAAAAAATAATGCCATACTGTTTCATAAACCATTTGAAAATTTTTTTCATGTTTGACTTCATTCATTTTTCTATTTTTAGCTAGGACTCTTTCCTTGAACCACTTTCAGCGCTCATCCAAATAGCATGCTTTTATCCTGGAAGGTGAAAAAATATAAGAGTACTTCAGTTCTCTAAGGTGTTCCCCTCCTGTGGTACCAATATCCTAAATTAAGAGCTTCCACTGAAAGTGTTTAAGATTCCATATCGAAGATAGGACAAGACACAGCAGTTAGTCCCAGAGAAGGGAAGGTGATCAGCATGGTAGTAAGCGGGTTAATAGAAAAACTAGAGCACCAAGAACCATCCTTCAGAAGAGCAATCTCATCACACTGACGGGTGGCATCAAAGTTCCAGCATTCAGGCCTGCAGCTGTTCTCACTGCCCCAAACCCGCAGCCACTTGTTGCTCCGTAAGGAGACCCATGTCACAAAAACACACTCAGCTATTCTTTGACTCCTATTCACATAAAATTTTACCTATCAATTAACTTCTAAGACAAAAAATTAATTTTAACCATATAAGCCAAATCATTTACTTTTTGGGAGCTCTTATTTAAAGGAACTGAAACACTGTCTATACTCATTCTAGCTCTATAATATTATCCTGAAATTCAGTAAACAAATGTACTAAAAAATTAAAATATACATTTGTATAAAGAACATTTAAAACATATTAAATAAGATACTAAAAATGTAAATTCCTTAATTTAAGAAGATTATCATGAATCATTAACAATGAACATGATTTTTGAGGCTTAAAATAAGGATTAAAATACACATAATTGAGACATTATTAAATAGAGAAAATATTTTTAGAAAATAAAAAAATACAAAATTTATTTGTAACTAAGCTTTTATACATGGAAGAAATATATACTGCATTTATTTGCTTTCCCCTCTACAACTAAAGTTTAAATTGTCAAATGGAACTAAAATAATTATTTTGCATAAGAAACAAGTAAAACATTAACGTTTTAGAACTTAATAACACAAAACTTTAACAATGCATAAGAACATTTATTCAGCCATAATAACTATAGAAAGTTTATAAAAATGGATACTAAATTATATTCTATTAATTTGATCTAAAGTATAAAATGCTGAGAAAGCATTTCTATTACACAAGAAAATATATTTTCAGGTTGTTCATTTCTTTTAGGGTTTTACATAATGTTACAAAAAGAGATGTGTTCTAATAACTAATGCCTTATATGGTAAAGGATAAATTTTATTAGTTTTTAATCATCTTTATTCTCATAAGTTGAAAATACCTCCATAGAAAACAGATATTGGAAATATTTTAAAAAGTTTAAATTTTATGATTAATACTCATATTTCATTATATTCAGTTTTTCAGACACAGAGTTTCTATACTCTGTAAACTAGAAAGTGTCACACACAAAGAAATGTCATTAAATGGTGTCTGTATTATATGCTTTCAGGCAATATGCTTGCTGCAGTTTTGTAAAACATGAAGAGCTTTTTTTAAAATTCTGCAATATATTAATTACTGAATACATGATTTCTGCATTTCTCCATATATAGAAAAAAAGGAATTATTTTCTAAAATACAGCATGGCATGGGCTTACTTTTGAAAAAAATTTGTATTATTTTCTTAATTTTCATAAGGATACTTGATAGCTTGAAAGAATGCAGGTACTTTATACGTAAATTTCAGCAATAATTTTGACTTAATTTTTGTCATGTAATATTTTTGCAGAAAAAAATGAAAGAATATAAAATAAAAATAATAACAGTATACAGTCTGGGCTATAGCAATTGCTGAATTAAACATTCTAAAATGCAACAAATTATGGGAAAGGAAAATGAAAGTATACTGTCATAAAAATTCTTACATTATATGTGAAATGAATAACTTAACTTATTTGTAGACTGAAATAATTTTAAAATCGATATTGTAAACCATAGAGCAACTCCTGAGGTTAGAGCAGGAAGCGGATGCATAGCTAAAATGTCAGTAGAGAGGGTAAAATTACACTGAAATATAATATGCTATTTAACAAATAATATAAAGGAAGGAAAAGAGAACAAAGAACAAATGGGAAAAATAGAAAATAGGAATATGGTAAATGTAAGCCAAACATATCAATATTTAGGTTAAATGTTAATGAGAACATACAAATTAAATTGTCAAAGTAGATAAAGAAGCAGAACTCACTGTATATTATCTACATGAAACTCCTTTCAAATATAAAGACAGATTGGTTAAAACTAAAAGGATGGAAAAAGCTGGAGTGACTGTACTGATATCAGACAAAGCTTTAAGATAAGAAATATTAATACTATATTGAATAGGATTCGTGAGAGAGGGCATCCTTGTCTAGTGCCAGATTTCAAAGAGAATGCTTCCAGTTTTTGCCCATTTAGTATGATTCTGGCTGTGGGTTTGTCATAAATAGCTTTTATTATTTTGAGATATGCTCCATAGATACCTAGTTTATTGAGAGTTTTTAGCATAAAGGGCTACTGAATTTTGTCGAAGGCCTTCTCTGCATCAATTGAGATAATCATGTAGTTTTTGTGTTTGGTTCTGGTTATGTGATGGATTAAGTTAATAGATTTGCGTATGTTGAACCAGCCTTGCATACCCAGGATGAAGCCTACTTGATCATGATGGGTAAGCTTTTTGATGTGCTGTTGCCATCTGTTTGCCAGTATTTTACTGAAGATTTTTGCATCTATTTTCATCATGGATATTGCCCTGAAGTTTTCCTTTTTTGTTGAGTCTCTGCAGGGTTTTGGTAACAGGATGCTGTTGGTCTCATAAAATGATTTGGGAAGGATTTCCTATTTTTGTATTGTTTGGAATAATTTCAGAAGGAGTGGTGCCAGCTCCTCTTTGTATGTCTGGTAGAATTCAGCTGTGAACCCATCTGGACCTGGAGTTTTTTTGGTTAGTAGGCTCTTAATTGCTGCCTCAACTTCAGCGCTTTTTATTGGTCTATTCAGGGTTTCAACGTCTTCCTGGTTTAGCCTTGGGAGGGTGCAAGTGTCCAGGAATTTGTCCATTTCTTCCAGATTTACTGGTTTATGTGCATAGAGTTGTCGTAGTAAACTCTGATGGTGGTTTGTATTTCTCTGGAATTGGTGGTGATATCCCCTTTATCGTTTTTTATTGCATCTATTTGATTTTCTCTCTTTTCATTTTTATTAATCTGGCTTGAGGTCTGTGTATTTTGTTGATCTTTTCAAAAAAAAAACAGCTACTGGAATTATTGATTTTTTGAAGGATTTTTTGTGTCTCTATCTCCTTCAGTTCTGCTCTGATCTTATTTAGTTTTGGTCTTCTGCTAGCTTTTGAGTTTTTTTGATCCTGCTCCTCTAGCTCTTTCAACTTTGACAATAGGGTGTCAATTTTAGATCTTTCCTCACTCCTCATGAGGGCATTTATTGCTATAAATTTCCCTCTAGACACTGCTTTAAATGTGTCCCAGAGGTCCTGACACATTGTTTCTTCATTCTTGTTGGTTTCAAAGAACATCTTTATTTCTGCCTTCATTTTGTTGTTTATCCAGTCAACATTCCAGAGCCAGTTGTTCAGTTTCCATAAAGTTGTGTGGTTCTGAGTTGGTTTCTTAATCCTGAGTTCTAATTTGATTGAACTGTGATCTGAGAGACTGCTTGTTATTATTGCATTCTTTTGCATTTGCTGAGGAGTGATTTACTTCAGTTTTGTGGCCAATTTTGGAGTAGGTGTGACGTGGGGCTGAGAAGAATGTATATTCTGTGGATTTGGGGTAGAGAGTTCTGTAGATGTCTATTAGGTCCACTCGGTCCAGATCTAAGTTCAAGTCCTGAATATCCTTATTAGTTTTCTGTCTTGTTGATCTGTCTAATATTGAGAGTGGAGTGTTAAAGTCTCCCACTATCACTGTGTGGGAGTCTAAGTCTCTTTGTAGGTCATTAAGAACTTGCTTTCTGTATCTGGGTGCTCCTGTATTGGGTGCATATATATTTAGGATTGTTAGCTCTTCTTGTTACAAGGAAATTCTAGCCAGAGCAATCAGGCAAGAAAAAGAAATAAAGAGTATTCAATTAGGAAAGGAGGAAGTCAAACTGTCTCTATTTGCAGACGGCATGATGGTATATTTAGAAGACCCCTTTGACTCAGCCCAAAATCTCCTTAAACTGATAAGCAACTTCAGCAATGTCTCAGGATACAAAATCAATGTGCAGAAATCACAAGCATTCCTATACACCAATAACAGACTAACAGAAAGCCAAGTCAAGAGTGAACTCCCATTCATAATTGCCACAAAGAGAAAAAATACCTAGGTATACAACTAAAAAAGGATGGAAAGGACCTCTTCAAGGAGAACTACAAACCACTACTCAAGGAAATAAAAGAGGACACATATGGAAAAACATTCCATGCTCATGGTTAGGAAGAATCAATATTGTGAAAATGGCCATACTGACCAAAGTAATTTATACATTCAACACAATCCCCAACAAGCTACCAATGACCTTCTTCACAGAACTGGAAAAAAAAAACCTTAAACTTCGTATGGAGTCAAAAGAGAGCCAGCATAGCCAAGACAATCCTAAGTAAATGGAACAAAGCTGGAGGCATCATGCTACCTGACTTCAAACTATAATACAAGGCTATAGTAATCAAAACAGCATGGTACTGGTACCAAAACAGAGATATAGACCAATGGAACAGAACAGAGGCCATGGAAGCAATGGCACACATCTATAACCATCTGATCTCTGACAAACCTGAAAAAAACAAGCAATGGGGAAAGAATTTCTTGTTTAATAAATGGTATTGGGATAACTGGCTAGCCATGTGCAGAAAGCAGAAACTGGACAAGTTCCTGACACCTTACACTAAAATTAACTCCAGATGGATTAAAGACTTAAACATAAGACCTAACACTATAAAAACCCTAAAAGAAAACCTAGGCAAAACCATTCAGAACATAGGCATAGGCAAGGACTTCATGACTAAAACACCAAAAGCAGTGGAAACAAAAGCCAAAATAGATAAATGGTATCTAATTAAATTCCAGAACTTCTGCACAGCAGAAGAAACAATTGTTAGAGTGAACCAGCAACCAACAGAATGGGAAAATTTTTTTGCGATCTACCTATCTGACAAAGGGCTAATATCCAGAATCTACAAAGAACTAAAACAGATTTACAAGAAACAAACAAACAAACCCATTCAAAAGTGAGTGAAGGATACAAACAGACACTTTTCAAAAGAAGACATATATGAGGCCAACAAACGTATGAAAAAATGCTCATCATCACTGGTCATTAGAGAAATGTAAATCAAAACCACATTGAGATACTATGTCACACCAGTTAGAATGGTGATCATTAAAAAATCAGGAGACAACAGATGCTGGAGAGCATGTGGAGAAATAGGAATCTTTTTTCACTGTTGGTGGTAGTGTAAATTAGTTCAACCATTGTGGAAGACAGTGTGGCAATTCCTCAAGGAACTAGAAATAGAAATTCCATTTGATCCAGCAATCACATTACTGGGTATATACCCAAAGGATTAGAAATCATTCTATTATAAAGACACATGCACATGTATGTTCATTTTGGCACTGTTTACAATAGCAAAGACCTGGAACCAACCCAAATGCCCATTGATGATAGACTGGATGAAGAAAATGTGGCACATATATATCATGGAATACTATGCAGCCATAAAAAACGATGAGTTCGTGTCCTTTGTAGGGATATGTATGAATCTGGAAACCATCATTCTCAGCAAACTGACACAAGAACAGAAAATCAAACACCGCATGTTCTCACTTATAGGCAGGTGTTGAACAATGAGAACACATGGACCCAGGGAGGGGAGCATCACACACAGAGGTCTGTTGGGTGGTAGAGGACAGACAGTCGGGGGTTAGAGAGGTTGGGGAGGAATAACATGGGGAGAAATGCCAGATATAGGTGACAGGGGGTTGTATGCAGCAAACCACATTACCATGTGTGCACCTATGCAACAATCCTGCATGATCTGCACATGTAACCCAGAACCTAAAGTACAATTTAAAAATATATATTAGTAGAGTTTTAAAAAGGACATTTTAGAATAAAGATGTCAATTATTAAGAATATCTAACACATGTAAATATATATACACATAATAATAGAACCTCAAATAACATTGCTGAAAAACAAATTAAAGAATTCCTAAATAAATGAGGATATTTTTCAGGTTGATGAGTTGGCAGACACCACACTGCTAATACTGTATTTCAGTTCTCTCCAAATATCTCTGTACATTCAACACAATCCAAATCAAAAATTTAAAGGTCTATGTTACAGATATTGACACGTTTATTTTCAAATTTATGTTGAAATTCAAGGGGCATTAAAGAGCTAATATTATTTTGAAAGAGAAAGAAAATTGGAGTACCAACAGTTTTTTTTTTTTTTTTAAAGTCAAGACTAACTACAAAGGTAGTGTAATCAATTTGGTTATATTGCTATAAGGATAGAGAAATAGGTCACTGGAACAGAATAGAGAGTCCAGTAATAGACTGAACCTTACATGATCAATTGATTTCAACAATAGTGCCAAGATAAATCAATAAGAAAAGTAAGATTTTTTCACTAAATACTGTTGGCTAACTTTCTAACTATATGGAAAAAGAAAAAGTGTTTTCCCTCAATCCTTACACAAACCTAAAGGTAAACCTAAAGATAAAAGATAAAACTATACAACTTTATTAATTAATTAATTTATTTTTACGACAGGGTCTCATTCTGTTGCCCAGGCTGGAGTACACTGGTGTGATCACAGCTCACTGTAGCCTCTTCCTCCCCAGGCTCAGGTAATCTTCGCATCCCAGGCTCCTGAGTAGCTGGCATTACAGGCACATACCACCATGCCCAGCTAATTTTTCCATTTTTTGCAGAGATGGGTTTTCTTCATGTTTCCCAGGCTGGTCTCAAACTCCTGGGCTCAAGTGATCCACCTGCCTTAGCCTCCTCAAATGCTAGGTTTATAGCCACCACATCTGGCCTATATGATGTATGACTCTTCAATTCTTTTTTCTTTTTTTTTTTTTAGATGGAATGTCTCTCTGTCACCCAGACTGGAGTGCAGTGGCACAATCTCAGCTTACTGCAACCTCCACTCCACCTTCTGGGTTCAAGTGATTCTCCTACCTCAGCCTCCCCAGTAGCTGGGATTATACCTGCTACCACGCCCAGCTAATTTTTGTATTTTTAGTAAAGATGGGATCTCACCATGTGGGCCAAGCTGGTCTTGAACTCCTGATCTCAAATGACCCACCCACTTTGGCCTCCCAAAGTGCTGGGATTACAGGTGTGAGGCACCATGCCCAACCAGGCCTATACAACTTTAAAAAGAAAAATTAAGAAAACGTATTATGACAGGGATAAAAGAAGGCTTTTCAAAGCCATAATATTAAAAATATGAGCAATAAAATAAAACAAATAAATTTATCTTTATCAAAACTCTAAACTGGTTTTTAAAAAGTAATTATAAAGAAATTGAAATTCAAGCCACAAATTGGTACAAAATATATGAAATATGTATATCTGACAAATGACTTGCATCTGAAATATATAAAGAACCATTCAACAGTAAGAAGTATGTACATATATACCAAACAAAATGCATAGACAGATCTTTACATAAAGATATACTATGGCCATAAGCATATAAAAAGATGCTCAAAATAATTTGTTAGCAGAGAAATGAAAATTAAAACTATAATCAGAGTCAAATACACACATATTAGAATATTAAAACAAAGACTGACAATATGAGTGTTTTGAGGACATAGAGCAAGGAGACTCTCATACACTACTGGTGAGAGTACAATACAGTACCACCACTTTAGAAAATAGATTTGCACTTTCTTATAAAATTAGAATACACTCACTATATGACCTAGAAATTTCAGTATTGCATATTTGCTAACAAAAAAAGATCTATGTTTACAAAAAGGCTTGTACCTGAACATTCACATTACATTGATTCATAATAGCTTCAAACTGGAAACGGTCCAAATGTCAATTAGCAAAAGAATGGATTAGCAGCATAAAATAGAATCTACTCAACAACAATCGGGAACAAATTAATATTAAACACAACATAGAGGAATATTAAAAACATGCTGAGCAAAAGATGCCAGACCTAAAAGAAATTACTACATAGATCCACAGGTAAGAAGTTCTATAATAGACAAAATAAATCTTCATTAATGGAAATTAGATCAGTGGCTAGACTAGATTAGGCAGGAGTGGATTCACAGAAAAAAACATGAGAGAAATTTTTGGTGTTAAAGACATTCCTTGTATCTCTTTGTGATCGTGATTATACAACTGTTTACCTTGGCCAAACTCAACAAATTTTACATTTAATTGGGTACATTTTATTATATTTAAGTAACTTCTCTATATGTTTGACAAAAATTAATGTGGAACAGGGAAATCTGAGCTTCGATTCATTCCATGTAAAACAATTTCATATGGCTTTGATTGGTTGCACGTTCAATTGCACCCAAGTAGTTACCAAAACTATTCCTCGTTCTGAGGCTGCTTGGACAAAAAGCACACTAAGTTACAGATCAGGAGATAGTATGGCCACTGTCTGACCACAAATGTAATACTATGTCCCATTCTTTGTACCATATTTTAAGAAAACACTGCACTTTGGGAAGATGATGATGCTCATAATGAGAGATGGCAAAAAGAATGATTAAGGTAACTGGAATTGCTTTTATCCAGAGAAAGGGAAAACTTAGTTGAGATCTTATTGCTATACTAAAATACTGCAAGGGTAGTGTGGCAGAAACTGCTGGATACTACCCCAATTTTTCCTTACTTCTCTTTTAACAGAATTACAATTTCATTGAGTTTGGCAATGTGCCCTGGTATAAAATTTATTTTATCAAATCCCATTTTAGCTAAGGCTAATGAGGCAAATGTTGGTCAGGACTTTAATGGCAGACCCTTTAAAAGATCAGGCAGAAATAGCGGATATGTGCTTTCCTTCTCTCTCTGCCTGGAATATTACAACGATGGCTATAGCTTCAGCCTTCATCAGCAACCATGAGGAAAAGACAGACACCTTGGGTCTAACGTCTTCGAGACACTGAGTTAACAACACTTCCATTCGACTTCTCATTTTGTGAGAAAAATATTTAGAGGAGTATTTGGAGAAGTCCACTGTTAATGAGTTTTCTGTTACATGCCGGAAAACACAAAACTCTAACTAATACTAGATATAGAGAATGCACAGACATATATATTTTCACTCCAGAAAGTAGAGTGTGAGCAAGCTAGAGATAGCTAGGCATTTGGTCAATATAATGAAAAATGTAATGATGGGGGTTTATAAACACTGAATGGGATTGCTAAAAACATAGTGACTTCTGTAGTAGCAGTTCAGTAAACTCTGCAGGGCAACATGCCAGCTACATTAAATGAGGTCTGCCTAGGAAGCAATGGATAAAAAATTATGCGAACTAACTCCCAGGGGTTATTTCTTTAAACTCTAAGATGCTATAGTTGAACTTTCTTTTTTTTTTTTTTGAGTAATTGTATATGCCTGTTTCATGTTATGATAAGAATTTGTTCTAAGGAATAGAACTATTGTACCTCAGTATGGTAATATTTCTTCTAAAAATTATGAGGAAACTAGAAGGAATGTTTTGTGGATGTAGTTTTCCTAAAATTCATGCAGAACTTCCAGGTATTACAGATTTTGAAAGATGAATAGCCACTTTAGTGGTTATCATTTTTTTTTTTTTGGAGATAGAGTCATCCAGGCTGGAGGCCAGTGGCATGATCTTGGCTCACTGCAACCTCCACCTTCTGGGTTCAAGCAATTCTCTTGTTTCATCCTCCTGAGTAGCTGGGATTACAGGTGACTGTCACCACACCTGGCTAATTTTTGTATTTATAGTAGAGACAGGGTTTCGCCATCTAGGCCAGGCTAGTCTTGAACTCCTGACCTCTGGTGATCCAGCCGGCTTGGCCTCCCAAATGGCTGGGATTATAGGCGTGAGCCACCATGTCCAGCTCATATCATTTTCAATGGACTTGTGTAACACACAGAATGGTTTCTAAATAATACCATCCAAAATATTAGTTGATAGTCCCTTCATAATTCTAAATCCATCATTTTTCAAAGCATTATCTACCAATGAAGAGAAACTTTTAAGATAAAGCTAAATATAGAAAAATAAGAAAGGCGAATTACTGCAAATTAGTATACATATTATAATTTGAAATTTTGTTAATATTGTCTAAGACAAATCATCCTTTTGGGATAGTTTTTTCCACATTCTTCAAACTACCCTTCATCCTATAGTGGCAGATATTGCCTAATGATTCTCATTTTTAATCAACAGTGTTGTCAGACATTTCAATGATTTTCAGCATAATATTATGACATTCAGGGCCAGAGAGCAAGCATTCTCTACTTGCTCTCAGTTCAAAGCAAAGAGGTTCTCAAGAGCTGTCAGCCTTTCTCTTTTATGCTCTGAAAGCCTCCTAAACATCTCAGTTTACTACTATTGCACTTCTATTGAAAAAAAAATGAAAGAAAAAAGTTACTGCAGTGTTTATACTTTTAAAGTGAATGTCTTTTGTAATAAAGTAGAAATATCACAGAACTATCGACTGTTGGAATCAGAAGCATGTTTGGATATCATTAGGTACAATAGCCACATTCTGCCTATGAAGAAAGCTGGAGAGGCTAAAGGTCCTCTCAAAGCTGCACATGTAGTCAGCAGCAGAGCAAGTGACTCTTATGGCCATCAGTAATCCCACTCTTGCTTAACATGTAAATGATTAAAGCTATTTCCATAAATTCTCCCGCCCCCATATATTGGCAGTAATTCTAAATTCCAGTCAGTTTTTAACCATTAGAGAGTAAGATTAGAAGCATCAGTAGTTAACGGTGATGATAATTTCCATTTTATATGGAGTTTTATGGTTCACAAATATATTTTATAAAACCAGTTTCTAATATTTCATTTTCTTATAGTGAGGGCTTTTAAAAGAAATAGCCAAAAATCTATTTTATTAAAATTTCATATTTAAAATTATAGGTGAGAATAATGGAAGATTTTTTCCCATTATCTTCACTCTCCTAGAAAGTAAGCAGATAAATGACTTCCCAGAGAAATGCATAGGGTCATATAAGATAAAACATCCTTTTTCTCCATTTTGTTCAGAGTTTGATGATGAACTATGACTGTATATTGAAATAATCATTCTTTTATCTTTTGTAGTACAGCTTACTTTGTCCAGTGGCAACATGATCTGACAAGCAGCCCTCAGATGACATGTGACAATATTAAATTCAATTTTAGCAAGCAGCTTCTCAATTTCACACTTGTGGTAGCCAGATTAGCCCAATTATTTTTGGAGGTTAAGGGAAACTTTTACATTTGCAGAATAACATCTTTCAGAAAACAGAATGTAGGATTTCATTGTCTCACAGAATTTTGTGGAGTCGGAAAGATCAGTTAGTATTTATTAAATTTTAGCACACAATCAGAAGGAGGGTTTAGAAAGAAGTAGATATGCTTCCTTAATAATTCACTTTGAGTTCTTCACTTTGATCCTCAAAAATGTGTGAAACTTGGAACTTTTACTTAGCATGCCTTTCAGGTAAAATATTTTCATCTTACCAGTTCCAGGCTCTTGGTTCTAGCACAAAATCCCTGCTACACACATACACACACACATACACACAGATATATACATGCTACATGCATGTAAATCTTTACATATATATTTACACATGCACACATATATGTAGCATATATGTATCACACATACATGCACATAGACACACACATACTTGTTACATATAGAGAGAGTCAAGTGTTGCATGATGACATTTTGCTCAGGAACAGATCATATATATGAGGGTGGCTCCATAAATTATAATAGAGCGGAAAAACTCTTATAACCTAGTGGCATTGTTGTCATTGTAACACTGTAGTGCAATTACTTAATTTTTAAAATGAATTTAGTATAACCTAAGAGTACAGTGTTTATAAAGTCTATAGTAGTGCATAGTAATATCCTAGGCCTTCACATTTGCTCACTACCCATTCACTGATTCACCCAGAGCAACTTCTACTCCTGCAAGCTCCCTGGTAAGTGCCCTGTACAGGGGTAGCATTTTTTAATCTTTTATATCATATTTTGCTGTACCTTTTCTACATTTAGATATGCTTAGTTATACAAATACTTACCATTGCATTATAATTGCCTACAGTGTTCAGTACAATAGCATGCTTCACAGGTTTGTAGCTTAGAAGTAATAAGCTATATACCACATAGCCTAGTTGTTTAGGAGGCTACATAGTGTGTGTTAAGTGTAACCTACAATGTTCTCACAACAGTGAAATCATCTAATGATGCATTTCTCATAAAGTATCTCCATGATTAAGTGACGCATGATTATATTTGCTACATATATACATACTGGCCATACACACACACACACACACACCTGCTATAGTCCTTTCAAAGTATAAGACATCAAAATGAGTTAGAGATTCAAATTTGTAAAATGTAACTATTTTCATTACAATTGCTTTCAAATTTATCAGACACTATTTTGCAAAATTATAAATTCCATTGAAAATACATCAAAGCCTCAAAATTAATGTTAAGCATAGCTTGTATCCTATGTATTTCAGATTTTTTTTAGGTCATGCAATTTCAAATGTTCTATCTCATCACACTCAAAAGTACACATAATTTCAGACATGGTATTTTGATTTCTGTACTGAGAAGGATGATCATGCAACATATTGTTTTGATTCGATGGAATAAAAAAATCATAAAATCTAATTTTACATATATTTCTCAAAGTATACACTAAGTCATAATGATTTAACCTTTGTGAAAATAAAATATGATTTGGAGCCAAGAGACTTCTATTCCATTTACTAGTAGTGCAGTTAAAGAAAATTCACTAACACCTGTGAATTAGGATCTGTTTTCTCTTCTGTAAAATGAGGAAATTAATGTTATCTAACTGGATTTTTGCAAAAATTCACCAAAATAATAAAATAATGTAATCTGTAAGAATATATCAATATTTATTTTATATTATTATGTAAAAATAAATTATTGCTGTAACTCATCACTGTAGCCCACATACCCGTTTTTCTCCATGTGTTCTAGACTAAAATTTAGAGCAATTCTTGAAAACGTTTACTGCACAATTATTGATACATTTGCTTTGTTTTTCTCCTTCAAAGTAGTGCTAATAATATGGAATCAAATACATCATTCACCCAATTGTCCTAGAATAAATTTCCAAATAGTAACTGAAGAAGGTTATGTGGAAAGCTGTGCTATATGATGCATAATTTTCCTTTAGCAATTTGAGAGAAAGATTATTTTAATACACTAACAATATCAGATTTTCCAATAGGATGCACTTTCTCCATGTTACTAGTCATAGAGAATATAAGTAAAATGCATATTTGTTAAAAAATGTCAGTTTGACTCTTCTTCCTTCTAAGATGTCTCCTTTCCTCCACTGACTAACCTGTGATCTGTCTTTTTAGTATTTATTTTATTCTTATAAATACTTTAATTATACTGACACAAACATAAATTTATAATCTGCTCCTGATGTAGGCCAATATATTCATCTGCCGTTTTATACTTGGCTCAAAAGAAGGGTCTCTTTGTCTTCAAAAATGGAGATTAGAACTCCATTAACTTGGACAAGAAGGAACTGGTGGGAGTAGTTGCACTTTGGGAACATCCAGCTTGGGTCTCAACTGCTGCATTCCAAAAATAATTTCCTTCACTGTAGGTTATGTGTTATTTGACTCGGAGAATATTAAAATGTTTGAATAATTTAAACAATAATTTAAAAAAAAGTGGATAACTGGTAATATCACTCCCAAATGTACAATCCAAGGGAATTATAGCACTATAAGTCTTCAAATCAATTCCTCAGAACCTGAAATTTGCTACATTTCTCCTGCCATCTTTTCTTTTGTTTTCTTTTCATCCAACAACATATTATCTACCTTTGGTTTTCAATATTCACCACTGATAGTCTTAAAGTAGAACTGTTCTTTTGGTTTTGTTCTACACAGAGGAAAAAGATACATTCTCTGATTTTACGATAAAAGAGATGAGTTAGGACCCTTTATATATTTCTAAGAAAAGGAAATGAGAGAGCAGAGACAGTGGGCATGCAAGCACACAAATGTGTGAGTGTGCAAGCACAGAGATTTATCACTCTCTTCTTTATTTGAATCAGTAAATCTAATTACATAGGTTGGTCAGGAGGAAGTCTTCACTAACAGAGCCACTTTACTCCTGAAATACAGCTAGCAGAAAATACAACTATAACTGCTGCGAATCATAATGAAATGATGATGAAATTGCATTTGTGTTAATTCCCAAAAGATTCAAATCAAATCCCAAATCTGTTTTCAAAGCAGCTTCTTAACTAGGAAACTCATTTCTAATAGGCAGGATATTTCAATAGGCATTGTTTTCTAATATTAGTTTTATTTATGTGACTATATTTAAAATATTACACAATCCTGGATAATGTCTTGAGTTAAAGTCACAGCAATATTATGGTTACAGACTGAGACACTTGTTACAGATTTTCTAATTCATCAATGCTGTTATAGATACCTTAAAGAATAGTAGCAAATACTTATATTAATTATATGAGGAAATAAATTATAGTAAAAATGAGGATGATACAAAAATAATGTAAAAAGGAGTAACTTCATATTAAAGTGCATGTATATTTATGTGTATGCATGTGTTTAGTTGAAAAAAGGGAAATTCCAGTGTCAAAAATTGCCAATATTTGACACTGGAAATTGAGAGAAGCAAAGACACAGAGAGATAGAGTCAGAGACAAAGAGACACAAGGAAGGTTCTATCTTATAAAAGGAAAAAAACTCCCCAAACAACACCCTTACCCTATATCCATGCATAGACTCCAATTATATTTTGATATTTTATTTCAAATAGAAATTCTAGAAAAGAATCAATAAGTATTGAAAGAAAAGCCATAATACAAAATAAACAAAGCAAACAAACAGAAATAAAGAATGCATAAATAAAGACATTGCAGAGAAGGAAAACAACTTAAAAGAACACATACTTATAATTAATATTGTGAAAAATTTTATATCCATTAAACAAGACAGTGCTATTTTGAAATTGTACATCAGAGATCAAGGAAGAGATCCTGGAAATCAAAGATATGACAGAAGTTACCAAAACTAAATAGAAAGTTGAAAGACAAAATCAAGGCACAATCCAGAGACAGAAACAAACAAGAAAATACAAGATAATACAAGATAAGATACACAGACAGAAAAGATAATAGAAAATTAAAGAAAATGAGAGGTCAATATAGGTAGTCAAATATTCAAAGGTGCATCAGAAAACAGGAGAAAACAA
>CAUYQU010060863.1:0-29341 GCA_963574635.1 Cheracebus regulus | reverse complement strand
ACACTGTCTTCCACGATGGTTGAACTAATTTATACTCCCACCAACAGTGTAAAAGTGTTCCTATTTCTCCACATCCTCTCCAGCATCTGTTGTCTCCAGATTTTTTAATGATGGCCATTCTAACTGGCATGAGATAGTATCTCAATGTGGTTTTGATTTGCAATCCTCTAATGACCAGTGATGAGCATTTTTTCATATGTTTGTTGGCCTCATATGTCTTCTTTTGAAAAGTATCTGTTCATGTCCTTTGCCCACTTTTGAATGGGTTTGTTTGCTTCTTGTAAGTCTGTTTTTGTTCTTTGTAGATTCTAGATACTAGCCCTTTGTCAGATGGGTAGATTGCAAAAATGTTTCCCCATTCTGTTGGTTGCCAGATCACTCTAATGATTGTTTCTTTTGCTGTACAGAAGCTCTGGAGTTTAATTAGATCCCATTTGTCTATTTTGACTTTTGTTGCCAGTGCTTTTGGTGTTTTAGTCATGAAGTCCTTGCCTATGCTTATGTCCTGAATGGTTTTGCCTAGGTTTTCTTCTAGGGTTTTTATGGTGTTAGGTCTTATGTTTAAGTCTTTAATCCATGTGGAGTTAATTCTAGTGTAAGGGGTCAGGAATGGGTCCAGTTTCTGTTTTCTGCACAGAGCTAGCCAGTTATCCCAAGGCCATTTATTAAACAGAGAATCCTTTCCCCATTGCTTGTTTTTGTGAGGTTTGTCAAAGATCAGATGGTTGTAGCTGTGTGGCGTTGCCTCCAAGGCCTCTGTTCTCTTCCATTGGTCTATATCTCTGTTTTGGTATCAGTACCATGCTGTTTTGATTACTGCAGCCTTGTAGCATAGTTTGAAGTCAGGTAGCATGATGTCTTCAGCCTTGTTCTTTTTGCTTAGGATTGTCTTGGCTATGTGGGCTCTCTTTTGGTTCCATATGAAGTTTAAGGTGTTTTTTTTCCAGTTCTGGAAGAGGGTCATAGGTAGCTTGATGGGGATAGCATTGAATCTATAAATTACTTTGGGCAATATAGCCATTTTCACAATATTGATTCTTCCTAACCATGAGCATGGAATGTTCTTCCATCTGTTTGTGTCCTCCCTTATTTCCTTGAGCAGTGGTTCATAGTTCTCCTTGAAGAGGTCCTTTATATCCTTTGTTAGTTGTATTCCTAGGTATTTTATTCTCTTTGTAGCAATTGTGAATGGGAGTTTGCTCTTGATTTGGTTCTCTTTTAGTGTGTTATTGGTATATAGGAATGCTTGTGATTTCTGCTCATTGATTTTGTATCCTGAGACTTTGCCAAAGTTGCTTATCAGCTTAAGGAGGTTTTGGGCTGAGACATTCTCAATGCATGGAAAAGGCTACAATACTATCCTTATAAGTGGATAGCTATCTACTTTGGTGGTAACTTTAGGAAGGAGCAGCCCAAGGGGATGTTTGAGCAGCAAATTCCAAATTCTGATTCTTAGGCTGCCACTTCCAAGTGTCAAAGTAACTGCTAGTAATTTTTCCTCAGGTCAGTGCTGGTTGGGCTCATGTATTCCCCATTGCTCTTGGAATACATGCAGGAACTGGCAGAAAAATGGAAAGGCTGATTTTTCAAAAGCAAATTAGAGAATGTGAAGCTGGAACCCAGATCTCCCTGACAGATCCTGGTGAACTGAGGATGGTTGACACAGGGATGCCAACTCACAGATTCAGAACAATGGGTTGACAATCAGCCCTCCACATCCCTCATCATCCAACATATGAGATTCTGGTTTGAATGTTTTGTTTTGCTCCAATTTTAAAAACTTTTCAAATATTGTTGATATATTTACCACATACCTACTATGTGATCTAAGTAGTTTTATTTTGTCAAAGCCCAGACAAGATCACTAGGATACTGATCCTTACAGTATTTGAGAAAATGTATTGGTATAATCTATACTTAAAAGTTTTAGAAGGAGCTCACTCATTAGACTAGACTCAATTGCTAGCTCATTTTCTTCCCCCTTTGGTCAATACTTAGTACTAGCGTAAAACCCAAACCAAGATATCACCAGGGCATTGTAAGTTAAACTACAATAAACCTAAATATAAGTGTGGATCTCAAGAAATGTGTTTTTTATGAGCTTTTATAGATTTTAAAAATCACTAATTTATAAGTCATTCAAACCCTGTTGACTAGAAATTATTAAGGTGATTAATTTCCTATTTTTTTTGTGAATAACAAGTCAAATTCTAAAGCTACAGAATGAACGTTCTTTTTATGTTAATGTACTTCAAATTGAAAAATCATTTGCAAATTGAAAAAGCAGGAAATCTACTTTTCTTTTCCCATACATTAACAGAAAAGGAAGACTATAAAGACAAAATAGTTTCAGTCTCTCAGGTTGACTTACATCTATTTCTGTTTTATAACCAGCATATGTATTTTTGTTCTTATCCACTAAATTGAGTTGAGCATTCAAAATACTCTATTTTCAAAAAGGATTTGAGGGGCACAGCACTAAAAGTACTCGTATAATCATTCATTCATCTAAAGAAAGTGGACCTGAGAGAAAATCAGGCACAACTAGGGGCAGAACCAATAGCAGGTGCCTCTAACATAAAAGATGAAAGGAACATAATATGGCAAATGCAGGCGTGAGCACAGAGCCAGGACTATGCAACGCCTTCCAGCTCCTAAAGAGGAAAAAAGCTAGGTGAACAGAAGTGAAGGGGGTTGAGATAGAGACATTCTTGGCTGGGTACTAATGAAACATTTGGAGCTTTCTTTGTTTGATATTTATATTCTTACTGCTTAGATGCTGAGAATAAATGGCATGTCCCAATAAGGCATAAAGTACTGGCATACATCAAGAAAAGTTGCTGTAGCTGCAATACAGTGAACAAACAGTATGGAGGTAGCAAGTATGGGAGCAGGAAGAACCATCAAAAGCTGTTACAACCATGCAGGCCGGAACTGGAGACTTCCAGAAGAGAAAGGATTCACGCCGGATATAGATGCCTGGAGTTCAGAGGTGAGATCTGGGGTGAGTCATCCATGAACAGGTATTATCTGAAGCCACTAGGATGGATGAGGCCAACCACAGACTGAGTAAATCCTGAAGATAAATTTTAAAGGAAGCAACCAAATGTATCTTTAGCATCCCTCTTGAAATTATAACACCTTAAGCTTAATGGAAATGTCACAAATCAAATAAATCATTTTTCTAAAATACAAAAATAATCTGAAAAAACAAATTATTGCTGTAAAATGGACCACACGCTTATGTAATTTCCCAAACAAAATTAACATCTGAGTAATGAAACAATGCATATCAAAGATATGTCAAAGAGGAAAGCTTCCATACCTTATAACCAGATAATTAATAGCCAACCCACTTCCACGTAATTCTCTCCTCTCATCCCCAACAGCCAGCCTTTGGCACATAAATTACAATACAATGATTAAAGACGTTCTGTTTTTTCACCCTCAGCATGTGTTCCATTCAGGAAGCTATGGACAAACTCAACTGAGTTTGTTGGCTGGGTACTAATGAAACATTTGGAGGTTTCTTTGTTCGATATTTATATTCTTATTGCTTAAATGCTGAAAATAAATAGCATGTCCCAATAAGGGATAAAGTACTGGTGTACATCAAGAAAAGTTGCTGTAGCTGCAATGCAGAGACCAGAATGGAGGTGGCAAGCATCGGAGTGGTTGCCACCTCCATTCTGAGTATCAGAAGGAATACTAGAAATAAGGGGTCCTTTTGACTTAAGGTAACAGAATTAGGTGTCACTAGAAAGGAGGGGGAAGGAAGTAAAGGAAGGTTGCATGTCGAGTATGAAGTGAGGGTTATGGCCTGTGCACTTGGGGAACAGGGAGAAAGCTAGGGGTGAGGAAGAAGAGAATACAGATGCCCTTCAACTTACGACCAGGCTGCCCCCCACCCATGGTAAGTTGAAAATACTGTAAGTTGAAAATGCACTTGAATGCACCTAACCTACTGCACATCATGGCACAGCCCAGCCTATGTTAAACACACTCCAAACACTTACATTAGCCTACAGTTAGACCAAGTCGTCTAACACAAAGCTGACATTATAATAAAGTGCTGACTATCTCATGCAATTTATTGAATACAGGAAAGGACTCTAGAGAAAAGTACCGCGTGTCCGCCCTCAAGACCACGTGGCTGACTGGGACAGGCTGCTGATGGAAAGCCGCCCAGCGTCATGAAAGAGGCTCCTCCCACACTGACTGCTAGCCCAGGAAAGGATCAACATTCAAAATCGGAAGTACGTTTCCACTGCATACTTATCACTTTTGCACTATCATAAAGTTAACAAATCGTAGGTCGAGCCATCCTACATTGAGGACCACCATGTGTTTTAAAATCTACTTCCAAAGTGGTTATTTTCACATTTGGCTGATCCTTTGTTTCAGGGTGTATCTTACTCCACAGTGTAGTAAGTTTAAATTAGGTATTCAAATATAAATACCCAATACATTTCTATTTTTCAATTTACTTGTATCATTTACGTCTATCTGACATCCTGGTGTCCCATATGACACAAACAAGCCATCTCCAGGTTTCTTTCTTTTCCTTCCTCCACCAAATAGCCCTGTGCTATTATTATTATCCTTCCCTACTATATTAGAGCACAGAGATCAGGAGATATTTCCTTCTTCTCTTTCTTTCTTTTTTTTTGAGACATAGAGTCTTGCTCTGTTGCCAGGCGCCAGGCTGGCATGCAGTGGCGCGATCTCGGCTCACCGCAACCTCTGCCTTCCGGATTCAAGCAATTCTCCTGCCTCAGCCTCCAGAGTAGCTGGGACCATGGGTACGCGCTACCACACCCAGCTAATTTTTGTATTTTTTAATAGAGATGGGGTTTCACCATGGTCTCGATCTCTTGACCTCATGATCCACCTGTCTCAGACTCCCAAAGTGCTGAGATTACAGGTGTGAGCCACCATGCCCCGCCTCCTTCTTTTCAAGAGACAGGGTCTTGTTTTGTTGCCCGGGCTAATCCACAAACTAGGAGATGTTTCTTAAGTTGGTCAGGAATATTAGGAAGACCAAAGAGCAAGAAGGACCTCTGTCATACCGACTCCGAGAACTGAGACACATACCCAGCCTCTGCTCTCTGCAACATCTCCTTGGCTCTGTCAATGTCATAAATTTGTCTGCTTCAGTTTTCCCCTGTGATCTAAAAAGCCCATTGTAGGGTTTTTTTCTTCTTCTTCTAATTTATAGTGACATTTCATGGAATAATAGTTGAAAAACATGCCATAACCACAAACAACTCTAATGAAGTGGGAAGTGAATGGTAAATAAGAAATCGTTTACACTAAGCTTTTACAAGCTGTGGATCACTTCCCTCCCCCAAGTGGGCTTTGCCCTTTCTTGCCTTCCTTGTTTTGGCTCAGGGTGGGTGACTGACTGTATCACCCACAGATGAATGCTGTAGGACCATTGTCTTGTAGAAATCTGGGTAAGGGTATGGTTACCCAAAGAAAAGCAAACAGATTTTTCATTCCACTTTTGCCATGAAGCATGACACCTGCCAAAAAGACCACTCTCAGTACACACTGTGCCCTCCTCTCTCCCCTTGGACCCTTACCTCCTCCCCCCGTGAACTATTCATTCTCCATGACACACCTTAGTTCTTGTCTGACTCACCCTAGTGGAGCTTACCACTCTCTCCTTCTGCCACATCACCTTATTTTTGCTCTACGACGATGCATGGAAACGTGTGTCCATTTGTCTCTCCCCTACAATGCTGTGAGCTTCTTAAGGGCATATTGGTATTCCCTGTGCTAACCTTATAGTGTCTGTTAGCACTAATTAAATATTTTCTGAATTCTTTATGTAAGAAGAGTAAATGCCATCATCTTATACGCATTTTCACATACAATACCTCCATGTCATGACTTCAAGCATCAGATGGTGAGTTTATGGGCATACAGGGAACTACCTAATGGATCATCATTTCCGTGGAGCCACCAAATGCCATTCTCTTGAAAAGGAGTGTAGACAGATTTAGAATTTGAGCGGTTTTCCTTCTTCCTATAGCCAATCTGACATATAGAATACTCTGGTTTTATCTTACCCCCTGAAAGCACTTTACTTGGTCCACAAGTATCCCCACTGAGAGAAGCATATACAATCGTGCAGGGATAATAAATGTGCCATGGATGATTCACAGTGCATCAAGGAACCTGCAAGCTGGGCAGGGGATGTGGCAGCTTAGAGAGTAGTACCTAGCCCCTCAGCTGGCTGCCATATCCCTTCTGAAAGGCAGACTTGTTCAGGGCCCCACAGAGTTCACTAGTCTTAACACAGCCTTCTCTGAAAGAGGAACACACCAAATGACTGTTCAGGGAATAGTTCACGTAATTATAAAGAAAAGGAAGACAAAGGGTAGGTCACCCTCATTATCCAGGCAAGCCAACCAAAATGGGCAAACAAGACTGGTACGTGCCTATTGATCAAGGCTCTTGTTGCTGGAAGTTGTACTTTGATGAAAATAAAGTCATATTATAACTGCCACGACCCTACTCAGACTCCCAGCTTGTCGGTATTTCAAGGCTGCAGGGATGAAGCCAACAGCAGCGTCCTAGGATCCCTGCAGCACATCCTGGAGGGCTCTACACAATCAGAGAGCCACTTACGGTCTCCTGTGAAAAATTTTGAATGGCTCTGATAATAATTCCAACCAAACTTCAGCCCTCCCCTGGTCTGTATTTAAAATAAAAATAATTACAGCTTTGTATATGAAAATCTAACTTCAGGAGAAAATCAGGTAATCAGAGGCCTTCTGTCACTAGGGAGTACTTGGACAGGGTATTTCAGGAACAGTTTCATGGTGATTAACTAACTTGCTTCATTTCAATGTAGTTGTCACTCTGAATTACCACTTAATGGGTGAAGTGTGCAGGCTATAACAATCAGTAGTACAGGCGTAAGGAAGCAAGACATTAAAAAAAAATTAGCCCCTAAAGCAATTAATTGCAGTGAATTTTTCAAATAGTTTTAATACTCTGTCTTTTGACCCCAGGGTATGGCTTAGGGAAAATATATTAATCTCAAGATAATAGTCAGTTTCAGCTCTTCAATATCCAGAGTGATATTAAGAATTCCAACCTTACACTTTTTGGTTGCAAACATTAATTAAGCATGATAATTGTGTGTCTCCGTGATATTTGGTGCTTTCTGAATGAGTCAGAGCTCAGGGAATAATCTGAATACAGCAGACAGCAATTTGCTACATAAATTTGCTCAGATAGCTATTAGCTTATTTTAGAACAGTCAAGACTCGTAGATTAGAGAAGATTTTTGCATTAAATACCAGGTTAATCATAACTATCTAACCTTTTATTTGCCCTTCCTAAAAACCCTTCTAAAGAAACTTCTGCAAGGCCTGACCCAAGTGTACTAAGGTGCAGACTGGATGTTTAAAATGTGTGTTTTTAATACAGTATCGTTAAACTATAGAGTTTTGTAGAATCTCTCTCGATATTTATCTTCCAGAATTTTATGTGACAGGTTAACAGGACTTCATATTTGTTTTTGAACTTTGATTTCAAACAAAATTATTTCAGTAAGAACCAAATATTGCCTACATAACACAGAGCATGTATTAAGGATATTCACCAACTTAGTGATATGTTTAGGTGCCAGTTTCAATACTCCTTTTTTAGAGATTTGCAGGAGCAAGTGAGAGTCTATAGAGGTCACTGAAATTGATTTAATGCTAAGAAATTAAGTGGAGGGTTTGGTTTGGCTCTGCACTTCACTGTAATAAGGACGAACTCAACACAGTCCGGAGACTAGTGGCTCCTCAAGGACACTAGCTAGAGAGTGACTGATGCCACCACGCTGCCTGGCGCTGCTGGCCTTGGCTGCCCCTTGGTCACCATTCACATTATCCTCCATTCTGCTGCTGTCTCTCCATTGATGCTTATCATTTTGTTAGCAGCAGCAGGGAACTTTCAAGCCACCTATACCACACCAGCACTCGGAACAGCACCCAGACAGGGCTCTAAAGCATGAAGCAGAGGACAGTGCGTGAACTCACATATAATTCACACACTCTCAACAGTGGGATGAGGGCACGCAGTGCAGACATTTCACTGGTACCTCAATAGAAAGGCCTTCAGGAAAAACAAGAGATTCTGTGTTAAACATGTAAAACAGAAGAGGCCTTTGCTAGGTCTCTCTGAATCTATTCAGAGAAGGGAGACATGGTGAATGTTGTCACTGGGGCCTGCTGGGCTCTGAGAATACAGTGAACTGCTGCGAGCATGAGACTTAACTATTGTTCATTCTTTTTAATTCTCCTTTATTATTTTTTGTTCTATTAGGAAACATGTACATTTATTTGAGCTTGACCAGCAACAAAGCCTAATGTAATCATTACTACTTCTGCTGTACTTGAGTGGGTTTTGTGGGGGTAGACCACAGGCCAGGCTCCTCAAGAGACTGACACACATGCCTCAGGTCACATTGCCCTGGAGAAGGCAGATGCTGACGCTACTCACAGATGGGCTGCCTGCCTGCCTCGCTTCCTGCTGCTGGCCTGTGCCACAGTGGCCAGGCTTATTTACTAACTGTGGGGCATTCAGGATGTTGCTCAGCGACTCTGAGCCCAGGTGTTCTTCCCTTTTTAATTTGTAGGCCAGTATTATTGCTTTCCCTTCTCCCCTAGAATTCACTCTATCCAAAGCACTCTCAAGCAGGTGACTGCCAGCATCTTATTTAGCTTTTAGCCCAATGTATTAGAAAAGAAGTGAAACTTTCTATATGATGAATGTGAGCCCTCCCTAAATTATTGGGTCCAGAGAGGCACCGGAATGAAGCAGCAGTCATGTCCCCAGCTCCCCTTGAGCCAAGTAATCATCTCTTGAGACTGCTTGCTATGTGGACTCTAGATTGATGCCATTGGTAGCTATACATTAACCTAACAATGCTGCACACTGAATACCATAACCTCTACTCTGTAGTTCAATACTATACAACCAATCACTGATCAATGTTATTTATGTAAACTAATGAAAACTCATAACAAACAACTTTGTATCCACCCACTCTTTGTTCTTCCTTTTGCCTTTAAAAGATTACTTGCAACAAAGGTTGAAAAGAGCACTTCCTACAGTAACTGGGAAGTGTTTCCCGGGCAGCTGTCCTCACCCTGGCTCAAGGAAACCCTTAAAATGATATTTTGTACCTCAGTTTCTTCCTTTAGGTTGACATTTAGTGCCCCATACACTATCTCCCCGTGGTCACTGTGCTAACCTGTGTTCTTAAATCCTCCAAGGCATACTCCCATTGGCTCTTCCTGTCCCTTCTCTGCCAGTGAGCTATGTGGACCAGGAAGAGTCGATCTTCACCTTGTCCTCACAGACATGTTTCTGGGGCTGCCACAAATGGCTGACGGCAGCAGAGGTGCTGAGGCCCTGGACCCTAACCCTCTGCAATGACAACAGCAAAGTATCTAGCTCTTCTAAATACTGAAGTGCCAGCTAAGGTACCATTTAAAACTAAAGCCTTCTATTCTTTTTTGTTTTTTTAAGAAAAGCTTGAAATTCACTGGTGAAGTGGAAAGAATATGAGCTCACTGAATCCCAGACTAGCAGCTTATTAGGTGTATGATTTAGGGAAAATTCTTTAAATTATTTTCATCTGTTATTTCAAATATAGAGTGGGGTTGTCAGAACTAAATACATAGCATCTATGGAAGACCTCTGGCAGGGAGCCTCTCATCCCAGGGTGTATAAAAAGTGGTTGACTGCCTCTTCCCTCTCTCCTGTGCCTACCAGACCCTGTATAAACTTATCTTCCCACCCACAAACTCAGTGCAAAGTATGGAATGATCTTGTCACAGCTGAGGATCCCACGGAGGTTGTGGAGTTCTGTCCTGCTGTGAGGGTGAGCGGTGCCACCTGTACTCTTCCATCAAAGAGTAGGAGGGCCACAGCCACCCCTGAAAAGCATCATGAACCCACTCAGGCTGAAGCAGCTAGTTCTGCATCTGGAAAGCTCCAAAGATAATTCATTCTAGGCCATGACCCCAGAGTTTTCAAAGAGCCCTGAGGGAGGGTGGAGGTGCCATGGGGTGGTAATGTGGGATCTTATCTAATTGTGCAGCAGGGACTGCTGTTCTGGATACATCTTGGAGCACCTGCTGGAGATTGAGGGTTAGTATTTGCACAGGTAATTTGTACCTGGAAATAAACTTCTGAGGGTGGATAACTGTTTGACATCCCAGTGACATGAGGAATATAGTGTGTGCCTCTATATCATGGGAAGAAAGTACCAAGTATTTAGAAACCTATAATTATAAGTAACTATAATCAAGGTGGATAATAATATATACATCCAAGTCTAAGCATCTCAGTGGCTGCACATGATGGGAATGAGAAAGAGGACAGATGAGTAACAGAGGAAGAGGGAGGGAGACAGGGTGAGGAAGCGAGAGTGAGAAACAGAAAGGCACACAGAGGCAGAAGTGGTAAAGAGAGACACAGGGAAAGGTAAGACAGAGTCAGTGCAATGGACACAGAAAGAAACAGAAACAGGTAAATACAGACAGACGGAGACGAAGAAACATGGGAACAGGCAGAAACAGGCATACAGACAAAATGACAGAGATAAGAGAGAGAAATAAGGACAGAAGGTAGGGAGAGGAGAAGGAAGGGAGGGAGGGAGGGGACACAGACATACAGACTGACAAAGACAGATGGTGAGAAAGACAGCGACCCACAGATGCACCACAGTGTGCTAAGACACAGGTAGCAAAGAAAAAGATGTAGCTACTATCACAAGCGGTAATGTAAAGGCTGTCTCAACCCTTTATTCTTTTCCTCTCAAAGCTGCTTTAAAGATCTTCAGCACTTGCTGAGGAAGCTGTTTAATTCCATTGACCCTGTTTCTAACACTCTTTGTCTTGAAGGTAGTAGCTCCCTGGGTTCCCTTTGACAAATCACCCTTCCTCCTGTCTTCAGCCTTCAGTTGGGCACTGTTTATTGTGAAGTCCTAGAAGTTAGCAAAGGAGATACAGTGGGGACCAGGGTGCCCCATCCCTGTTGTCCTGGAGTGCAGGGTCTAAGAGCTCTCTCTCCTTATAGCAAGCATCTCTAACATAAGGCAGGTAGTAGTTGCTCAGTGAACACCTGTTAATAATGGCATCCCTCTGGTAATATCTAAAAGGGCTCCTAATTATAGATTTAACTAATATTAATTTCATTCAATTCAGCAAGATATGTTGAGTGCCTGTTGCACTGAAGCATACTGTTGCCATGTTATCTAATTTACTTTAAAGTATTAAGCACATACAGTGGGATATTCTGCAAAAATGTTGCATAGGTCAAGCTCTCACGCTGGTACCATGAGGATTCTAATCAAGATTGCATTGTCCAGTGCTGTCCTCTTCAGAAAGCCCATTCTCCAGAAGGAGCTACTACAAGGGGTTGTCAACAATGGGTGCTTTGCTTACTCTTGATTAAAATAGCAGCCTATTGACTAGCAATAATGAATATCAAAAGTGGGCTATCACTGGTGAAATTAAGGGCATTCAAGATACATGGATTAGGTCAATATATTAGGGATACTCCCCACCCTTGCAGACATTTGTGAGATAATCCAATGTGTAGGTACTCTACCTACATGGTTATGCTCTCAGCTAAAAGCCCTCTTTGGTCCTGAGCCAATATAAACTCTGGAAGCTTCTTTCTCCCTGACGCTGGCTGAGGAGTGGAGGCTGGGAGTAGGAGTGGTGGTATCAGCACCCTGCCTATGGAAAACTGGGGTTTACCTATAGTGACCTATCATGGAAGCAGTGTTCAAAACATCTAGCAGACTAAAGAGGTAGGACTTCTCAAGCCTGCAAGGCAGTTTTTTATGTGCTACTTTGATTACAAGAATTTAGTTAATAAATGTATATATTATAGATGTGGCAGAATTTGGTCTAAGACTTGTTTTCATTATAATGCAGTAATAGATTTTTTGGAGAGCCGACCTATAGTTCTCACCCAATTCAAAATCCTATGGAGATCCTAAGTAAAATCAGGCCTTTTTGAGAAATGACTTATTTCATGTTTCGGTGGTGGGAGGTACAAGATGAACTTGGAATATCTTGTTATGCCAAAAATGTCTGACGTGCTTTAAAAAATGATAGGCATATCAAAGGACACAAGAGGACTCCCGCATCCAGGAAGACCAAGCAGGCATGCTTTTCCTTATTCCTCCCACTAAAGATAAGAACAGAAACCAATAAAATTTAAAACAGAAAAACAACAGAGAAAAATCAATGAAACAAAATGCTCGTTCCTTAAAAAGATCAATAATATTGACAGATCTCTATAATGACTGAGAAGTAACTAAATAAAAAAAAAGACACAAATGTCCAATACCAGGTAATAAAAGAAGGGATATAATTTCAGACCCTGAAAAGATCAAAACAATGATAAGGTAATACTATGAACAATTCTACACACATAAATTTGACAAATTACATAAAATAGACCAATTTCTGGAAAAGTACAAACTACCATAATTCATCCAATGCAAAATAGATCATTTGACAAAATAGCTCTGTACCTATTAAGAAAATTAAATCCATAATTTAAAAACTCCCCAAAAGGAAATATCCAGGCCCAGATGATTTCACTGGAGAATTCTACCAAAGGCTTAAGGAATTAATACTAACTCTACAGTCTCATCCATAAATTATAAAAGAAGGGAATACTTTTCAATTCATTTTATACAGCTAGTATTACTCTGACACCAAAACCAAAGATAGTATCAAAAAAGAAAACTACAGACCGATACTCCTCACAAATATAGAAGCAATAATCCTTAACAAAATGTTTGCAAATAGAAATCAGCAATATATAAGAATTATGTATCACCCAGAGATGCAAGGCTGGTTCAATATTTGGAAAACAATCTCTGTAATCCACCATATTACAAGATAAAGAAAAAAAAATTACACAGCATTGCAATTGATGTAGAAAAAATATTTGACAAAATTCAATATACATTCATAATAAAAATTCTCAAAAATATTGGATTGGGGAGGAGGAAGAGCAAGATGGTCAACTAGGACCCTCCTGCAATCATCCTCCCCACAGGAACACCAAATTGAGCAACTATCCACACATGAAAGTGTTATCGAAACACCAGGGGCTTGCTCTAGGTCCTGCTGCTTGCCACACAGAAAGCCAGTCACTGCGACAACAAGTGTTGCCAGGGAAGAAGGCTTTATTTGGGTGCTGCAGCTGAGGAGATGGGAGACAGTCTCAAATCTGTCTCCCTGACCAACTAAAACCGGGGACTTATATAACAAGGAAGGAATGTAGCTACATGCAGGAAAACTGGAATTAGGGAGGGGTAAAGAAGCAGTCATAATAAATGAGGGGTCTGGCCTTTCACTGCCTGGATGTAGTGATCTGCTAAGTTTCAGTTCTTTGATAATATCTGGGAGGTCTAAGGTTCAGTTTCCTGAGCAAGAAACTCCGATAAGACAATTATAACTTTCTCAAGTTTTAAAGGCAGGAGGGTCAATTTCTGTTTATTCAAAAGAAACCATAAACATCAGTTCTATGGGACAACTGGGCCAGTTTCAAAAGGACCTTCATAAGAACCAAAAATCAGGACTGATCGCAGTACTTGGTTTTAACATCACATCGAAAAAAGAGGCACTGAAGAGGGTAGGAAAGACAGTCTTGAATTGCTGACACTACCCTTCCCCCATCCCACAGAAATACCACATGGCACAGGAAGAGAGAATCTGTGTGCTTGGGAAGCAGAGAGCACAGTGATAATGGAATTTTGCATTGGAACACAGTGCTGCTTTTCACACCACAAAGCAACACAAGGCAGAATTCAGCTGGTACCCACAGAAGGAGCATTTAGATGAGCCCTGGCTAGAGAGGAATCACCCATCCCAGTGGTCAGAACCTGAGTTCTGGCTAGCCCCACCACTGCAGGCTAGAGCTCTGGAGGGTCTTCAATAAACTAGTGGAATTTTCAATAAATAATTGCAGTCCAGTGGTCTAGACTGCAATTCCTAGGCAAGTCCTGGTGCTGGGCTGGGCTCAGAGTCAGCGGACTTGGGATGCACATGATCCAGTGAGACACCAGCTTGGGTGGCCAAGGGTGTGCCTGTACCGCCCCTTCTCCAACCCCAGGCAGCACAGCTCACAGCTCCAGGAAGAGAGGGAAGAGTGAGTAATGAGGGCTGTGTCTTGTAATTTGTGTAACAGCTTAGCCACAGTAAAATAAAGCACCAAGTAGAGTCCTGATTCCTGATGCCTCCATTCTAGGCCGTAACTCCCAGATGACATTTCTAGACCAACTCTGGGCCAGAAGGGAACCTGTTGCCCTGAAAGGAAGGATCCAGTCCTGGCAGAATTTACCACCTACTGATTAAATAGCCCTTAGACTTGAATAAATATCAGTGGTAGCCAGGCAGCAGTCACCACGAGCCTTGGACAAGACCCAAGATTATGTTGGCTTCAGGTATGATCCAGCACATTCCCAGCTGTGACGGAGACCTGCTATGGAGAGAGACTCCTTCTACTAGAAAAATGGAGAAGGAAGAGTAAAAAGGACTTAGTCTTATGACTTGGGTACCAGCTCAGCCACAGTAAAATAAAGAACCAACCTGACTCTTAAAGTCCCTGATTATAGGCCTTGGCTCCTATATGGCATTTCTAAACCCATCCTGGACCAGAAGGGAACCCACTCCCCTAAAAGGAAAGACCTATGCCTGCTGGCTCACCACTTGCTAACTAAAGAGCCCCTGGGACTTGAATAAACACCAGTGGTAGCCAGGCAATAATTGCCACAGGCCTGGGGCAGTGTTGGCCATGGGCCAAGATTCCTTCTGCTTGAGGAAAGGAGAGGGAAAAGTAAAGGGGCTTTGTCTGGCAACCTGGGCACCCGCTCAGCCCCAGTAAAATAAAGCATGAAGCCGATTCCTAAAGCCCCCGATCTCAGGCCCCACCTGGATGACACTTCTAGACCCACCCTTGTCCAGAAGGGAACCTGCTGCTCTTGAGGGAAAGATTAAGTCCTGGTAGGAGTCATCACCCACTGACTAAAGAGCCCTTGAGCCTTGAATAAACATCAGTAGTAGCCAGTAAATAGTTGCCACAGGCCTCAGGCGGGACCTAGTACTATGCTGACTTCATGCGTGACCCAGTACCGTCCCAGTGGTAGTGGCCAAAACAATGCTTATGTCACCCCTCACCTAACTCCAAGGAGCTCAGCACGGAGACAGAGATGCTGTTTGTTTGGAAACAGTAAGACAAGAGAATAAGAGACTCTGCCTGGCAATCCAGGAAATTCTCCCGGATCTTAACCAAGATCACCAAGGTGGTACTTCTATGAGTCTGTAAGAGTCACAGTGCTACTAGGCTTGAGGTGCTGCCTAAGGCACTTATGGCTGCAGTGACCAAAGACTTAGATCACCACACTCAATTACTTTTGAATACTTTGAAAGCCTTCTCAAGAAAGACCAGTACAAACAAGCCCAGACTGTGAAGCTTAGAATAAGTACCTAAATCTTCAATGCTCAGGCATCCAGAAACATCCACAGGCATTGAGATCATCCAGGAAGACATGACCTCACTAAAACTAAATACAGCACCAGTGACCAATTCTGGAGTGACAGAGATATGTGACCTTTCAGACAGAATTCAAAATAGCTGTTTTGAGAGAGCTCAATGAAATCCAAGATATCTCAGAGAAGGAATCAAAATCCTCTCAGATAAATTTAATAAAGAGATTGAAATAAAAGGAATCAAGCAGAAATTCTGGAGCCGAAAACCTTGACTGACAAAATGAAGAATGTACCAGAATCTCTCAACAGCAGAACTGATCAAGCAGAAGAAAGAATTAATGAGCTTAAAGACAGGCTATTGAAAATACACAGTCAGAGGAGTAAAAATAAAAAAGAATAAAGCATGCCTGCAAGATCTAGAAAACAGCTTCAAAAGGGCAAATTAAAGAGCTAATGGCCTTAAAGAGGAGGCAGAGAAAGACATTAGGATAAAAAGTTTATTCAAAGAGATAATAACAGAACTTTCCAAACCTAGTGAGAAAGATATCGATAGTCAAGTACAAGAAGGCTATAAAACACCAAGCACATTTAACTCAAGTAAGACTACCTCAAGACATTTAATAATCAAACTCCCAAAGGTCAAGAATAAAGAAATGATTCTAAAAGTAGCAAGAGAAAAGAAAAAAAAAATTGCATATAAAGGAGCTCCAATATGTCTGGCAGCAAATTTCTCAGTGGAGATCAGGAGAGGAAGATATGATATATTTAAACTGTTGAAGGAAAAAAACTTTTATCCAAGACTAGGATAACCAATAAAAGTATGCTTGAAACATAAAAGAGAAATAAAGACGTTCCCAGACAAACAAAAGGTGAGAGATTTTGTCAACACCAGACCTGTTCTACAAGAAATGCTAAAGGGAGTCCTTCAATCTGGAAAAAAAAAAAAAAAAAAAAAAGGACATAAAGGACATTAGGCTGGGCGTGGTGGCTCATGTGTAATCCCAACACTTTGGGAGGCCAAGGTAGGCAGATAATGAGGTCAAGACTTCGAGACCAGCCTGACCAACATGGTGAAACCCCGTCTCTACCAAAAATACAAAAACTTAGCCAGCTATGGTGGCAGGCACTTATAATCCCAGCTACTAGGGAGGTTAAGACAGGAGAATCGCTTGAACCCAGGAGGCAGAGGTTGCAGTGAGCCAAGACTGTGCCACTGCACTCCAGCCTGGGCAACAAAGTGAGACTGTCTCAAAAAAAAAAAACACACACACACACACAAAAGAAAAAGAAAAAAAGGACATTAATGAGCAACAAGAAATTACATGAAGGTACAAAATTCACTGGCAATAGTTAAGTACACAGACAAATGCACAATATTATAACATTGTAATTTAGGTGTACAAACTATGCATATCTTGAGTAGGAAGACTAAGAGATGAACCAATAAAAAATAATAACTACAACAACTTTGTAAAAGACAGATAGTACAAGAAGTTATAAACAGAAACAACAAAAAGTTAAAAAGCAAGGGGATGAAGCTAAAGTGTAAATTTTTTATTAGTTTTCTCTTTGCTTGTTTTTGCAGAGTTGTCATCAGTTTGCAATAACAGGTTATGTCATTTGTAAGCTTCATGGTAACCTAAAATAAAAAAACCTCCAACAGATACACAAAAAGTATCAGCAAGAAATTAAAATATACCACCAGAGAAAATCACTTTCACAAAAAGGAAGAGAAAACCACAAAACAATCAGAAAAATAACAAAATGGCAGTAGTAAGTCTTTAATTATCAACAATAACATTGAATGTAAATGAATTAAACTCTCCAATCAAAACATATAAAATGGTTGAATGGATAAAAAAAACAAGATCCAATGATCTATTGCCTATAAGAAACACACTTTACCTATAAAGATAAACATAGACTAAAAATAAAGGGATGAAAAAAGATAATCTATGCCAAAGAAACCAAAAAAGGGCAGGAGTAGCTATATGTGTATCAGATAAACACAGATTTCAAGACAAAAACTATAAAAAGAGACAAAGAAGATAATTATATAATAATGAAGGGGTCAATTCAGCAAGTGGATATAAGAATAAAGAATATAGGCCAGATCCGGTGGCACATGCCGGTAATATTAGCACTTTGGGAAGCAGAGGCAGGCAGACTGCCTGACCTCAGGAGCTCGAGACCAGCCTGGGCAACCCCATGAAACACCGTCTCTACTAAAATACAAAAAAATTACCTGGACATGGTAGTACACACTTGTAGTCCCAGCTACTTGGAAGGCTGAGGCACAAGAATAAATTGAACCCAGGAGGTGAAGGTGCAGTAAGCCAAGATCACACCACTGCACTCCAGCCTAGGTAACAGAGCAAGACTCTGTCTTTAGAAAAAAAGAAAAGAATTAAAAATACATATGCACCCAAACTGGAGCACCCAGATATATAAAGCAAATATTATCAGAGCTAAAAAGAGATTTATACTCCAATGCAATAGTTGCTGGAGACTTCGGCACATCATTCAGCACTGGGCAGGTCATCCAGAAAGAAAAATCAACAAGTATCAGACTTAATCTGCACTGCAGACCAAATGGACCTGCATTAAAGACCAAATAAATATTTACAAAACATTTCATCCAATAGCTGCAGAATACACATTCTTCCATTCCTTGCCTCAGCAAATGAATCATGCTCAAAGATAGACCTATATGTTAGCCACAAAACAAGTCTTAAACATTTCAAAAATATTAAAATCATTTCAAGTATCTTCTCCCAAGACAATGGAATAAAACTAGAAATCAATAACAAGCAGAACTTTGAAAACTACACAAACACAAGGAAATTAAACAATATGCTTCTGAATGACCCGTGGATCAAAAAAGAAATTAAGAAGAAAATGTAAAAATCCCTTGAAACAAATGAAAATGGAAATACGATATACCAAAACCCATGGATACAGCAGTACTAAGAGAAAAGTTTATAGCAATAAGCATCTGTATCAAAACAGTAGAAAAACTTCAAATAAATAACCTAATGATGCATATTAAAGAATTAGAAAGTAAGAACAAACCAAACTCAAAATTAGTAGAAGAAAATAAATAATAATAAAGATCAGAGAAGAAATAAATAGAATTGAAATTTTTAAAAAGAACAGAAGATCAACAAAATGAAAAATCATTTTTTTGAAAAAATACAATCAATAAACCTCTAGCTAGACTAAGAAAAAAAGAGAGAAGACCCAAATAAATAAAATCAGAGATGAAAAAGGAGACATTACAACTGATAACACAGAAGTTCAAAGGAACATTAGAGGCTACTCTGAGCAACTATATGCCAATAAATTGGAAAATTTAGAAGAAATGGATACATTCCTAGACACACACAACCTTCCAAGATTGAGCCATGAAGAAATCCAAAATCTAAATAGATCAATAACAAGTAACAAGATCAAAACCATAATAAAAAGTTTCCCAGCAAAGAAATGCCAGAGACCCAATGGCTTTACTGCTGAATTCTACCAAACATTTAAAGAAGAATTAATACCAATCCTACTCAAACTACTCCAAAAAATAGAGGAAAAGAGTTGATTCTACTTCCAAAATGATTCTACGAGGCCAGTATTACCCTGATATCAAAATCAGACAAAGACATATCAAAAAAAGGAAACTACAGGCCAGTATCTCTGATGAACATTGATGCAAAAATTCTCAACAAAATACTAGCAAACCAAATTCAACAACACATTAAAAAGGTCATTTCATCATGATCAAGTGGGATTCATCCCAGAAACACAAGGATGGTTCAACATATGCAAATCAATGTTATACATCATATCAACAGAATGAAGAACAAAAACCATACAATCATTTCAATTGATGCCAAAAAAGCATTTGATAAAATTCAATATCCTGTAAAAAACTGGATAAAAAAGGAACATGCCTCAACATAATAAAAGCCATATGACAGACCCAAAGCTAGCATCATACCTGACAGAGAAAAACTGAAAGTCTTTGCTCTAAGTTCTAGAACAAGACAAGGATGTCCATTTTCACCCCTATTATTCAACTTAGTACTGTTAGTCCTAGCTAGAGTAATTGGACAAGAGAAAGAAATAAAGGCCATCCAAATTGGAAAGGAAAAAGTCAAATTACCCTTGTTTGCAGATGATGTGATCTGAAAAAAACCTAAAGACTTCACCAAAGAATTATTAGAATGGAAACAAATTCAGTAAACTTGAAGGATACAAAATTAACATCTAAAATCAGTAGCATTTCTATATGCTAACAGTGAACAATCTGAAAAATAAGTCAAGAAAGTAATCCCATTTACAAAAGCTACAAGTGAAATACTTAAAAATAAACCTCACCAAAGAAGTGAAAGATCTCTACAGTGAAAACTATAAAATATTGATGTGAGAAATTGAAGAGGACACTAAAAAATGGAAAGATATTTCATGTTAATGGATTGGAAGAATCAATATTGTTAAAATGTCCATACTACCCAAAGCAATCTACAGATTCAATGTAATCTCTATCAAACTACCAATGACATCTTCACAGAAACAGAAAAAAAATCATTCTAAAATTTATATGGAACGACCAAAGACTCAGAATAGCCAAAGTCATCCTGAGCAACAAAAAAACAAACAAAAACTGGAGCAATCATATTACCTGACTTCAAATTAAGCTACACAACTATAGTAACCAAAACAGTATGGTATTGGCATAAAAAATATTGAAATTGGAGGAGGCTTCCTCAATTTGATAAAAAAAAAATCTATAAAAACCTATAGTTAACACTATACTTAATGGTGAAAGATTGAGTGCATCCCTCCTAAGATCAGAATCAAGGCAAAGATGTCTACTCTTACTATTTTATTCAACACAGTGGTAGACGTTCTAACCAGAGCAATAAGGAAACAAAAAGCATAGAGATTGGAAATGAAAAAAGAATATGGAAATGGAAAAAAAAGCCCTTATTTCTGATATGACTATCAAGAAAATGCCAAAGAATCTTCAAAAAGCACCTATAATTAATAAGCAACAACTTAGATGAAATGGACTAACTCCTTCAAAAGAACAAACCATACAACTCATACAATACAAAATATATCATTTGAATCACCCTATAACTATTAAAGAAATTAAGTTCATAATTTTAAAATTTCCCAAAAACACTACAAGATTAAAATCAAAGGATACAAGATTAACATACAAAAATCAATTGCATATTATTTATCTATACTAGTAATAAATATGTAGAAATAGAAATTTAAAATACAATACCATTTACAATCTCTCAAAAAAAAAGAAAAAATATTTAGATGTAAGTCTAATAAAACATGTTCAGGATTTGCATAATAAAGATATGAAACATTGATGAAAGAAATCAAAGACATTCAAAATAATACATGGTGTTCATGTACTGGAAGACTCAACATAGTAAAGATGTTGATTCTCCCCAAACTGATATGTAGGTTTGACACAACTTCTATCAAAATCTCAAAAATATTTTTTGGTAGATATAGACAAAATTATTCTAAAATTTATATGGAAAGGCAAATGAACTGAAATAACTAAAATACGTTTGAAAAAGAATAAAGTGGCAATCTATCCCATTCCAAATCTGCTTATGTAAATATAGTAATAAAACTAAGCCTAGATGAATCTGCAGATAATTATGCTGAATAAAAAAAGCCAATTTCAAAGGCTTCTATAATATGATTCCATTTTTACAACATCCTTAAAATGAAAAACTCATAGTATAAGAGAGCAAATTAGTGGTTACTAGGGATTAAGAAAAGGGTAAGGGATGGGAGGGAAGTGGGTATGGCTCTAAAAGGCCAACATGAAGGATCCTTGTGATGAAAATGTTTTGTGTCCTAGCAGTGTCAGTGTCAATATCTCAGTTATGATATTATACTATGGTTTTCCCCATGATACCCTACAGGGTACTCACGGGTAAAGGGTACACAAAATTTCTCTGTATTATTTCTTGCAACTGCATGTAAATCCACAACTATTTCAGAATAAAAATTCTAATTAAAAATAAAAGGACACAAGAGGCAGCCTGAAGAGTTTCCCACTGGTAATTTAGGAAAAAATTGAGCTCCAAAATAATTCAGAGCTGTAACAAATTACATATCATTGAAAAGAATAGGAATCCATGAGTACATATATATATTTGATAAATATATATGCAAATAAGCAGACAGAGACAGACAGACAGATAAGGGAGAAGAAAGGGCTCTTGCTTACAGTAGAAAGTATGCAGGCTAGTAGATGTAATGGAAATTAAGAAATAACCATTTGGGCATTTGGGGCCAGGCACAGTAGCTGGTGCCTGCAATCCCAGCACTCTTGGAGGCTGAGGTGGGCAGATCACCTGAGGTCAGGAGTTCAAGACCAGCCTGGCCAACATGGTGAAACCCCATCTCTATTAAATACAAAAATTAGCCGGACTAGAGGTGGGCACCTGTAATCCCAGCTACTTGGGAAGCTGAGGCAGGAGAATTGCTTGAACACAGGAGGTGGAGGTTGCAGTGATAAGAAACAGTAAATTTATATAACCTAAAAGTGATTCCCATAGTTCTCTTATTCCTTGAAATGAAAAAAAAAAAAAAAAAAAAAAACACAATAAATATAAAGGGACAGGGGAGAATATCAGACAACACCTGGAATGGATAATCAAAATTAACATCATCACTAAGGGCAGATGGATATAGTGTGTCTTTTGATGTGATGCCCTGAGAGAGATACATTATTTATGTACTATTCTGACTTGGGATGCAAACCAACCCGAATGAGGAATCATCAGACAGATGGAAAATAAACATTCTTATTTTGAAAAAGAGAAGAGGTACAGATGCTTTAAAAATATCAATGTTAGAGAAAAAAAAAAGGCTGAAGGTCAAAAAATACTAAAGAACTGTGACAACTAAATGTCATATGTGATCCTTAATTGGATTCAATACGTGAGAGGAAAATATAATGCTATCAAGGGCGTTATTGAGTCAAGCGACAAAATTAGGTACGGATGGCAAACAACTAGGTATAGCTTAATTAAAACTATAGTATCAATGTTGAATTTCTTAACATTGATAACTGTAGAGTGGTTATGAAGAGAATATCCTTATTTTTAGGAAATACATGCTGAAGTACCTGGGGATAAAAGGACACTGGTATATGCAACTTTCAAATGGCTTAGAAAAAAAACCAGAAAAGCAATAATAATGCTAACGAGGCAAACTAGTAACAACAGATGAAACTAAAAGAGATAAGGGGATTCTTTCTACTATTCTCGCAATTTCTTTCATTTGAAATTATTTCCAATTAACACATTTTTTAAATGTGTTAAAAATTATTTGACTATAATTACTCACCAAAAAGAACCTAAGAGATGTACATGCCAATTTGGATTGGATACATTCCTAAAAAGCACAATAATTAAGAGCACAGGCTTCTGAGTTAAGACAAATTTGGCTTCATATCTCAGTTCTGCCATTATTAGCTAACATTGACCTCCAGGAGTCTCCATTTTTTAATCTATAAAATGGGGGAAATGATTCCTACCTCATAGAATTACTTTGATAATTAAATTTTACATATATCACAATCTCTGGCATAGCATAGTCATTAAACAAAGCTGCTTATTATTTTAATAGGTTAGAAGTGATGGCAATGGTGGTAGTGGTGGTGCTGGTGGTGGTGGTGGTGACTGCTACAGGCCATGCAGATACAAAAGTAACCAAAACATGGTTTCTGACCTCAAAGAACTTTTAGAGCTGAACTACAAACACCAGTCTGTAACATAAGTGCAAATAAATTGGTACTGGAACAGAAAGAAAAGTGTATTTACTCCTGGGGAGTTGGCTGGGAAGACTCACAGGGAAGGTGACTCTGAAAGTGAGCCTTAGAGGGTAGGTGAGGATTTCACGTGGTAGAAGCCAAGACAAGTGGTGAGGGCATTCCTGACAGCAATAGGTGAGGCTGAGAGCTCGGGGCACGTGTGGGAAACAGTAAATATTTCCAAGAGGTGAGGGTGGGGGAAAGTGCGGAGTGGGGCTGGAAAACTACACCTGGACCAAGCTATGACGTGTGATGGTCCTGAATGTAACTCATAGGGTCTCTACTGTATTCTATGTGCAGTGGGAGAATCACCGGAGGTTTCTAAGTGAGGAGTAACATCAGGAATTGCAGTCAGAAATGCTGCGTTGGTGGTTACTCAAAAAGCTAGTCTAGTAACTTTTAGGAGGGGGGGCCTTCCTTGAGGGACTCCTAAAAAAAGGCCAAGAAAACATCACCCTTGGCATGTCTCCTCTCTTTTTAGTATGCCTCATCCAAAGCAGGATTATCCAAATAGTCAACAACAGGTAAGGCTGGGTGGGCCATGGTGCAGACACAGGCAGACACATACACATACACACACACTCTCTTACGCACTCACAGACAAATGAAAGTGGCTCCCACAGGGGAATGGTCAAGGGATTTTGGGAGCGCTAACAAGCATGACAACCAGAAATGAGAGCCGACAAGGGTCCCAGAGGCATTTACCCCATTAACTGGGTCATAGGGTCCAAGGACGGGGCCAGGGTGTCAACAGACACATGGACAGCTAAAGGGGAGGAGGCAGGCAAAGGAGACAGGAGTATTTCTACATTTTAACAACCAGCACCAGTACCTTCCAGCTGAGCATGAGACCTGCCCCCTATCCAGGGTTTCTCTTCAGCAGATCATCCACCCTCAGATTCTTTAACTCTGGCTGGCTCAGAAGGACCAGAAACTTCTCTCTGGCCAGCAAAGCCCCCCTTAAAAGTAAGGCTTTCTGATTATACTAGGTGACACTGTCTGTATTTTACATTGTACAGTCAAGGTGCCCCATGTGGTTTACACACAGGACTGGACTTAAAAATGAACTATGAGCCAGGTGCTAGGGCTCACACCTGTAATCCCAGCACTTTGGGAGGCCAAGGTGGGTGGACCACTGAGGTCAAGAGCAGCCTGGTCAACATGGTGAAACCTCTTCACTACTAAAACTACAAAAAAAGTAGCCAGGCCTGTAATCCCAGCTACTTGGGAGGCTGAGGCAGAAGAATCACTTGAACCTGGGAGGTGGAGGTTGCAATGAGCTGAGATTGCACCACTGCACTCCAGCCTGGGTGACAAAGCAAGACTTCACCTCAAAAAAAGAAAAAAATGAACTATGGATGTTATACAAGAATCATTACATTTCTCTCTTTTTGTTAATTTTTGCATATGTAATAAAGAGAGATTAAAGTTTTAATTCACTTTTTTTTCCTTTTTTTTTAAATATTATACTTTAAGTTCTAGGGTACATGTGCAGATCGTGCAAGATTGTTACATAGGTATACACATGCCATGGTGGTTTGCTGCATCCATCCCCACTGTCACCTACATTAGGTATTTCTCCTAATGTTATCCCTCCCCAATCCCTCCACCCACTGCTATCCCTCCCCTAGCCCCCCCATCCCCCAACAGGCCCCGGTGTGTGATGTTCCCCTCCCTGTGTCCTTGTGTTCTTATTTTTCAACACCCACTTATGAGTGAGAACATGCGGTGTTTGATTTAAAAGGACATCATAATCAACATATGGTTCTTTTGGAGTTTGTATCTCATTTCATCTAACTAGTTTGGAAAGACTGATGCTTCTCCCGTGTGTAGTAAGACGGAAAAGGAACGTGTTTTTATAGAATATTCTCCTTTGATATATTAAAACTTTTAACTTTTAAATTTACTAGAAAATTATTTGAAAATGTGGCTGATATTTAAATCAGCAAGACAAAAAGAGTAGCTCCATCTGGACAAAGAGAGACATCAGTGATTGGAAAGGCCTGTTGTTACCTCCGAGGCGATGGAGGTGAAGTTGCTGCTGAAATGCACGTGCTTATGGATCTCACTGCCGTTGGCTGTCAGGAGCCAGTCCCCAAAGGCCTGGTCTTCACCAGCTGACTGGTTGCCGTGACTCTGATTTGGCAGGAGCTCTGCCAGGTCCCAGTGGTATGATGGTGTGGCCCCAACCAGTGCAATGAGGATGGCCTCCGTGGCTACATAAAGCTGAAAGAGCAAACACACAGAAACACTGCAGACATTTGCCATCAATGCTGAAGATACTTAACAGGCTTGCACACCTCTAAAAATCAGTTCTTGCTTTTGTACTTTTATGAGCTACAGATATAAGCCACATCAGAAACAAAGGAGAAAAACATGAAAAAGAACCTTTGTGATCTACCATGAACAGAATCATCAGCAATCCCATTTGTAAAACACTTTATACTTTTTTAGAGGGTTTTCTTTCTTTGAGATATTTCTGATGCTAAAGACACTGATCATATGGTTACATGGTTCAAAAGCAGAAGGGCAGGAAAGACATTATTTTCTCTGATTTAAAAGACTAACATTCCAGCTATTATCTCTTCAACACTATATCTTCAGATCAGTTAAGTGTTCACTAGGGGGCTAGGAGTATCTTGGCCTTGGATTTATGATCTAAACAAAGACTTTCTGTAGTATAATTGTCTCACAAAACAATATATATTATATTGTTTTATTAAAGCAGGTAAGCATAATATATACGTGAGTAGGCACTATTTTAAATTATGATGTACAGCTCATAATAAAATCTTAAGAAATTCAAAGTCCCAGCTATAAATATTCATTTTGTAATTTTGAGGTATACTTAGCCTTGGTTTGATCTAACCATAATTGTCCCCCCGCAAAGAAAATACATTCCATGCATTCATTTAAGAAATCTTTATTAACATATATGCCATTTGTCAGTGATTGTTCTGGGCTTTACAGCTACTTGCAATTGGGTTGATAAGTGAAGCCCTATCGCAATCTTTTTATGCTATGGATTCCCCGTATTAACTTCCATTGTTGGATGATTATTTCAAGCTTAACATTTGTTAAGAAAATACATAATTAGTCTGCTCCAGAGAAGGACAATCTAAAGAAACTATCCCTATTAACTCAGAACTCGATGTCTTAAAATACATTTAATCATCACTCCTGCAATCCCAGCACTTTGGGAGGCAGAGGCAGGTGGATCATTTGAGGTCAGGAGTTTGAGACCAGCCTGGCCAACATAGTGAAATGCAATCTCTACTAAAAATACAAAAATTTCCTGAGTGTGGTTGTTGGCCTGTAATCCCAGCTACTCCAGAGGCTGAGGCAGGAGAATCGTTTGAACCCAGGAGATAGAAGTTGCAGTGAGCCGAGATCGCACCACTGTACTCCAGCCTGGGCAGGCAACAGTGAGACTCCATGTCAAAAAATAAAATAAATAAAAAATTTAAAAAACGTCTAAATAGTAGGGGAGATCCAAGATGGCCAATCAGGAAGAGCTCAGGATTGCAGCTCCCAGCGAAAGCGTAGAGGGTGGGACGCCGCATTTCCAGATGGATTTTTATTGCCCACAGATCAGGAGATTCCCAGGTGGAGGAGCCCCACAGGTCGCCAGCGTGGCTGTTTTAGCTGGTGCGGCTGTTTTGGCCGGCGCCCTGGCGCTGCGGTTCCCTGCATAAAATACACGAGTCCAGGTGCCGTTTTAGCTGGTGATTGGAGCTCCTGGGATAGAGAGTCACCCATTCAACTGATAAAAAAAAAAAAAAAGGCGGGGGGGGGACCGGAAAGAGGCAGCCAGGCCAGGAGATTCCTGGGCCAAAAAGCACCATGAATCTCAGCGCGGCTGTTTCAGCTGGTGCAGTGGGTCACTGCACATGAAATCACAAAGATCCAGTGGCTTTTCAACAGGCGAATGGAACACCTGGGACACAGAGTCACCTATTCAACTTAAAAAAAAAGGCTCTGAGGCAGGGAGCCAGGTGATCAGGCTTGGCTGGTCCCACCCCCACAAAAAAACAGCAATCTGAAACGCTCTGGATTGAGAGATTCACAGCAAGCACAGCTGAACCCGGGATGGTCCAGCTCTGTGGGGGAGGGGCATCCACCATTACCGAGGTAGTCCACCACTACAGAGGCAGTCCGCCATTGCCAAGGCAGCCCGCCATTACAGAGAGAGTCCACCACTACAGAGGTGGGCCACCATTGCCGAGGCAGTTCTAACTATACCCATATAAACAGGACTGCAGGGAAGTGCACACAGCAGCTAGGCGGAGCCCACAGCTGCTCAGCAAAGTCTCTGCAGGCAGACAGTGACTAGCTGCCTGTTCCCTCCTGGCTGGGCAGGGAAGCCCTGAAAAAAGGCAGTAGCACAACTGAAACTCATAAATAAAGCCCTAAATCCCCGAGACAGAGCACCTGGGGAAAAAAAGGGGGGTTTATGAGTTCTGCTGCAGCAGACTTAAACGTACCTGCACAGCAGCTCTGAATGAACAATGGAGCTCACAGCTCTGCACGTGAGCTCCTATAAAGGACAGACTGTCTCCTCAAGCAGCTCCCTGACCCCCGTATATCCAAAGAGTTGTCTCATAAAGGAGAGATCAGACTGACATTTGGCAGGTATCCTTCTGGGACAAAGACAGCAGAAGAAGAAACTGGCAGCAACCCTTACTGTTCTGCAGCTGCTGCAGTTGATCCCCAGGCAAGCAGGGCCTGGAGTGAACCTCAGCAGTCCTACAGCAGAGGGGCAAGACTGTTAGAAGGAAAACTAAGAAACAGAAAGAAAGAACTTCATCATCAACAAACTGGACGTCCACTCAGAGACCCAATCTGAAAGTCAACAACTGAAAAGATGACAGGTGGATAAATCCATAAAGATTGGAAGAAATCAGCACAAAAAGGATGAAAACACCCGAAACCAGAATGTCTCTCCTCCTACAAGGGATCACAACTCCTCACCAGCAAGGGAACAAGGCTGGATGCAGAATGAGTGTGATGAGTTGACAGAATCAGGCTTCAGACGGTGGGTAGTAAGAAACTTCTCTGAGCTAAAAGAACATGTTCCAACCCAATGCAAAGAAACTAAGAACCTTGAAAAAAGATGTGACAAAATGCTAATGAGAATAAACAACTTAGAGAGGAATATAAGTGAATTGATGGAGCTAAAAACACAGCACAAGAACTTTGCGAAGCATGCACAAGTTTCAACAGCTGAATTGACCAAGAAGAAGAAAGGATATCAAAATAATAAAAGCTATTTACGACAAACCAACAGCCAATATCATACTGAATGGGCAAAAACTGGAAGCATTCCCTTTGAAATCTGACACTAGACAAGGATGCCCTCTGTCACCACTCCTATTCAATATAGTATTGGAAGTTCTAGCCAGAGCAATCAGGCAAGAAAAAGAAATAAAGGGTATTCAAATAGGAAAGGAGGAAGTCAAACTGTCTCTATTTGCAGAAGATATTATTGTATATTTACAGGACCCCATTGTTCAGTTTCCATGATGCTGTGCAGTTCTGAGTTAGTTTCTGAATTCCGAGTTCTAACTTGATTGCACTGTGGTCTGAGAGACTGTTTGTTATGATTTCCGTTCTTTTGCATTTGCTGAGGAGTGATTTACTTCCAATTATGTGGTCAATTTTAGAGTAGGTGTGGTGCTGAGAAGAATGTATATTTTGTGGATTTGGGGTGGAGAGTTCTGTAAATGTCTATTAGGTTTGCTTGGTCCAGGTCTGAATTCAAGTCCTGGATATCCTTGTTAATTTTCTGTCTCGTTGATCTGTCCAATATTGACAGTGGAGTGGCTGTGGGAGCAAAATTTAGCTGCGCCATTAAGATGGCGCCGGCCCGCCTGATTACACAATTGGAGAGGACTGCCGGTAGTTGCCACCCCGATGGAAGAGCACCACTCAGCCCACTTTACGTAGAGGACGGTGATTGGGC
>CAUYQU010060862.1:0-21165 GCA_963574635.1 Cheracebus regulus | reverse complement strand
TGGCCTGCATGTGGTCTGACAGGACAATGTGTCCAGTTTCTGTATCTGATTTATGACTTTGTTTACCCACTATTGGGTCCTGTGCTTGTTCTTGTGACTGCGCAAATATAATGGGTTTCTGCCTCTCTAGTGCCTTGCATAGGTCAGTAACTTTTAACTATAGGTTTCCCCACCACCTGCGTGACTTGATTGTACCCAATTATGTATCTGGTTTTACTATTGTTCTTATGTGCTGCTTTCATGTATGAGATAATGGTATCTGTTCCTGTTAATGACGTAGGACAAACATATATATACTAACTGTGTGCACAATAAAGCTGCTGTTTAGGCATTGGTGTTTAAGCATTGCTTACTCAGTCCTCCAGACCCCGCTTGTCTGTCTTCTCTTTTTTCTGCACACTCCCCTATTCAGGTTGGGACCCTCTTGCTGGCCAAGAGTCCCCGGCAGATGTGCCGGCCTCTCGGGAACCCAGACTCAAAGAATGTTAGTTCCTGCATGCAACGAGCATTCTTTAAATACGTGCTGGGTGCCTAATTCATACCACTCAATGTAAAATATATACCACTGAGCAAGATAATCTATAGTCTGGATTTTACAAGCCAAAAACAAACAGTGGGGGTTGCTAAAGGAATGCATTTCAGGGCCGCCTAGTGCAGTGCAGGAGGGTCAGAGAAGGCTTCCTGGGAGGCAATAATATCTAAGGTGAGACTGAAGTAGGAAAAGGAGTTGGCCGTGTAAAGCAGGGTGGGACAGGAAGAATATTTCCTCAGAGGAAACAAGATATGGGAAGTCTCTGAGATAAGAGTGATCGTAGCAATCCATATACTGAAAGACGATTAATATGGCTAGCGAGTAGGATATGATGGGGAAATGTGGTGGAGGCAAGAAGGATTCTGATGGCAGAGGGCACTGAATGTAGGTGCATGTGCTTGGGCGTTATTCTGAAGGCAACAAGAAGCAATTAAAGGGTTTCAAGCAAGGGAATGTGAAATACTTTTCTTAGCATTTAACAAAAACTTAAAACAAATGAAGTCTTTTTTTATTCTGTGTGGAAGGTGAAGTCATCTAGCTGAAAGGTGATGATTGTTTCTAATTTAAAACCTTAACATTCCACCATAAAGGGCAACAGCAGGTAGGTTTGAGGTATCTGGGAATAATTGAGGAATTGAAGGGGGAAGGAGGCAGACTACATACTTCTAAGAATAGATGAAGATCTTGTCTTTATTTCTGAATTCCAGTTGTGTTCAGTGATCAAAAATCATATTGTTTCAATATAAAAGCATTGCCTGTGACAGGAATAAAAGAAAAAAATTCTATATTAAGTTATGTGCTTGTCATCCTTCTCATCTCCCCCACCCTCACCTGCTTTCCGAGAAAGAAGGATTCTTGCTTTTGAGTTCAGTTTTTAGATCCTCCTGTGCTGCAAGGAATGCAGGAAAAAAGCTCCAGCAGAAAAATTAAAAGACATCTCAGAGACCAAGTAATTGAGCCAGAAAGAGGAGGAAAGAAGAAACACATATCTGGGTTTGTAAAAGACTGGGAAAGCCTGACATAGTTATTGAGGAATACTTGGGAGTGAAGTAAGGTATAGGAAACATTAAGAAGAAGAATAATACAATCTGGGCACGGTGGCTCATGTCTGTAATTCCAGCACTTTGGGAGGCAGAGACAGGCGGGTCACTTGAGGTCTGGAGCTAAGACCAGCCTGAGCAACATGGTGAAACCGCATCTGTACAAAAATACAAAAATTAGCCAGGCATGGTGGTGTGTGACTTTAATCTCAGCTACTCAGGAGGCTGAGGCAGGAGAATTGCTTGAATCTGGGAGGTGGAGGTTGTACTGAGCCAAGATCGTGCCCCTGCACTCCAGCCTGGGTGACAGAGTGAGACTCTTCATCTCCAGATTTAAAAAAAAAAAAAAAAAGATAAATACAGAAAAACACTATAAGAAGTGTTTCTGTATTATAAATGATGTAATCACATAGAAGCACAAAAAGTAGGTTGTTTTTCAATTATTTTAAATGCGGGAGAGTCATTTCCTTGATTACAACATCATGCTGAAGTGGGACTACAACCCCTCTAAGCTATGGGAAGGTTATCTATATCATAAGGAGGATTCCCCAGGGCTTAAAAAAATCCATTTCCAGAGAGATCTCCTCAGAATTCTTGCCAAGAAGGAAAGAAAAGAAGGAGAAAAAAAGCCATTCTTTTATGTCAAAATATGTAAGATGTAAAGTAAGAATTACGGCAACTGGTCTTTTTTTTTTCCTTCCAATGTATGCTCAATTAATAGTATTTCATAAGAATGTTCTCGAGAAAGATAAATAAAAATGGAGCTCCAAGAAAAAAAAAATGCAGACCCAGGATACCCTAAGCAGCCACATAAAAAAGGGTAAGACATCACAGGATAATCATTATCTGCTCAGAACAGAGCAGAGGAAGAGTTTGTATTCTGTTGCTGCTTAAAATATTTTACATAAATGAATCAACCAAAGAGTGGAAGCTACATCAAACAATTTAGCAGACTAAAGGTAGGAAATCTAAAACCACGGAAATGAGAAAAAAATACTGCTTTAATTGACAACAATTTAAATTTGATTCATAAGAAGTCACATTTAAATTGTTATAGAAGAATGCAATTACTTCAAGCAAACAATTGTCCAACCTGTTTCAGAGCAAAGAATGTTTAGGAGCATAAGAGAGCATGTAGCCCAAGGAGTCCATGACCACTCCTTGTGAAATTATGTCTTTGCTTTGCAAAATTATGTCTCTGAATCAAAAGTTTAAACTGGGCCAGGCACAGTGGCTCACACCTGTAATACCAATACTTTGGGAGGTCAAAGCAGGAGGGTGCTTGAGCCCAGGAGTTTAAGACCTGCCTGGGCAATCTAGTGAGATCTCATCTCTACAAAAAAAAACTTAAAAAACTAGCAATGCATGGTGGCACACACCTGTAGTCCCAGCTACTTGGGAGGCTGAGGTGGGAGGATCACTTGAACCCAAAGGTGGAGGAAGTTGCAGTGAGCTGGAATCATGCCACCGCACTCTAGCTTGAGCAGCAGAGCAAGATGCTGTCTCAAAAAATAAAATAAAATAAAAAAGTTTACATTTATAATGTTTGCATGACAGGATTAGGATTTGGGGTGTTTTGTTATTTTTATCCTAAAAACAATAATGAATTTGTCTCTGAACAAATATTGTACCCAGTCCACTGTTTAGGGAATACAAAATTGGATAGAACTGCTGCATACAGCCCTCATGCCACCCAAATGGCTAAAAAGCTGTGCTTTCATCCCAGAGCTAGATTATGTGAAAAGGGAAAATTGCATGTGAGAAAGAAATATATTTGGATATTGGATCTTCAGTCAGCATTCACATCTATGGAAAAACTGAGATATTCTATTTTTAAACTTCAATGTTCAGCCATGAAGGAAAATCAATTTGAATATGCATCATTGGAATAGAGTTTCCTCAATTTGTTCCATATACTAAGCACCAGTTACCAGCTCTACACTATTTGGCAGCTCCCAACAGAGTGCAACAGTGAGACACTTACACTATTCGACAAATATCAAAACAACAGAGTGTGTGGTCTTCGTTAATCAGCAGGATACGCCAGTACACGAACACGCTTTCCTCCCTGTGGTCCACCAAAGAAGCATGGAAAGAATGGAATCCAATCCCTGCATTGCACAACCATGGAGACCAAGTGACTTGTCAGAAAGAAGAATGCTAGAATAATTTCCAATTACTCAATCCAGGTTATCTCCAAAGGAAGATGCAGATGATCATTAACTGTATGTGCCAAAGATGATCAATACTTTCTTCCCAATCTCCCATGAGAATCAGAATGAACAATAATAAAGTCATCACAATTTCGCTCTACTTTTACTTCAAAATGATTATCTCAGCTTGGCAAATAAGTCATCATTTTTATTAAAAAAGTAAGCTGAGCAAGGTAAAATGCCCTTTCACAGATTTCCTAGGCTATTAATAAGCATTCAAACCCAGAAGTCAGTCCAAATTCCCAGTCCAGTGTTTATCCTGAATTCCCAGACCAATGCTTATCCCGCAAGACTGTAGAGTTTCCCGTAACCACCCCTCTATAAGGGCTAGAGCAGCGTTTCTAACTCTGACACTATTGACAGTTTGGACCAGATAATTCTTTGTTGGGAAGTGGGGAGGGAAGTTGTCCTGCGCATTGTAGGGTATTGACCAGCACTCCCAGCCTCTACCCACTAAACACCAGTAGCACTCCCCAGTTGTGGTGACCAAAAATGTCTTCAGATATTACCAGATGTTTCCTAGAAGGCGGAATCACCTGGTTGAGAATCTCTGGGCTACAGCAATATGAAATTATCTCCTAAATTATCAACAAAGTAGATGAGTCCATTTTATAGGAATTTAATCACACTTTTAAAACAAATTGCACTCTTTGTTACTAGAAACATTTTCATAAACCCCCAATATAAGTTTATAATTACACTATGGTTTAGCAGTGAGTTAATTCATGTCTTTGATAACTATTAAATAATGCAGAGGATTTCTCTCACATAACTATAGGTATTACTTTTAAACCCAATAGCAACCATACACTGACAGTCTATGTGCCTGTTAGATGAGGTGAAAATATATATCTTACAATCAATCACTTAGCTACAACAGCATGACATAGATATTCTCCAAATGCTGGTATCCATCCTGTCACATCATGCTACATATGGAAGAGGTGGAACCTAAAAGTGTTTTGAGAAGTCACTAAGTTTTGGCTATCTCTAGATTTATAGAGCTACCAACCAGGAAAACTCAGATCAGCAGAGAATATTTATAATTGCCCACTGAAGCCAAACATAGATTCCAAGTCAGTGAGCCTATCTTCTGCAGTTGATGAATCCATTAATAATTATCTTCTTGCACCCATGAAGAAGTTAAAAGGATTTTCCCTCACAGGTAAGTTATGAAACGTGAAATTCTCCACTTGGAATATTTTAAGTCTGAATTTTACAGAGTCTTTGTAAACCTGGCCCAAGTATACTCATCAACAATCACTGAAATGGAAATATGACTGGTTCTTCACTTGGACCATATTTACATAAAGATATTGGGTGAAGTCTACTGTAGTATTTACCTTTTATTTTTTGTTTTAGAGGACATTCTAATTATGGACACAGGAATGTAAAAAGTGTCACTCTTAGTTGGGTCCAAGAATCTTCCAGAAATAACACCACTACAGGACATATTATAGGAGAGTAGCATTGTTTCTTTAAGCAATATGATTGTGTGATGATTTGATGTACATAAATTAAATATTGTAAGAATTACTCAAAACCATGACAACTTGATTTCAAATGGAATCATTTATTCAGAACTTGAATTTCTGTTCTTCCTGGAATACAAGTTCCAAAGAAATAAATTTTCTTGGGTTGAGAATTAAAGTAGACAAACACTTTTTGGAAAGTGACAGGTTGCCTTTATTAATAAAAGGTTTTAAGTATAAGATCCTTTTCTGAGTGATGACTCAGTGAAAATTTATCTCTATTCCTGGGAAAAGGATAATAAATGACAACTGAGGCTCATACTTAACTATTTTCCAGCAGCCATAGTGTTTAGTAACCATCAGTAAGAAAGCTTTTACCTACCTTTCTGAAAGGGACCAGAACTTTGACCACAGTATAACTGAGAAAATGTCCAGCATTGTATAACCATTATCACTATCCCTACCTCAACCTGCCAAGCACTTAAGTTAAACACTGGAGTCAGAGGGTAACAAATGACCATTCAAAGAGCCTCTTCAGGTTGTACATGGTAGAATTTGCAATAGATAGTTTCAAACCTAAATAGAGAACTGTTTTCCTATCAGTGAACTTAAAATTATTGCCTTATATAAAAGATTGCAGTTTAGGACTATTAGAATGAAAAGCCTGACCTTGAGGAAAAAGAAAAGTTGTAGTGTATTTGTGCCACAGAAAATGTAGTGTTTCTATGAGGTAATATAACAGACCCAAATTAACCTCAAACAAATGCCACTCTGCTAATAAATATGTTGCAATCAGATTAGCAATGATAGTATGCAGAATTCCCTAATCTTGCCTGATTTTTTTAATATTAAATCATTCACCTTCATAGAGAACAAAAGTGGGTACAAAATCATGGGAATTCAGATGGTTTTGGACATTTTTCCTAAACACATTTTGCAAAGAAAAGCCATTTATTTGTGTATGGAAAAACAATAATCTAGTCAGGAGCAAGTCCCTGTGTATTGTGCAATCAAAAGGATACTTGTGGAGCTCTAACTTGTTTGCCAATGTTACAAGAGTCTTCAAAAAGTTAAAATAGCAGAGGTTATAAAGTCCACATGTTTGCTGACCTGTTTGTTCCTTTTTGAAAGAGAAATAGGAGTTAAGGGTAGGCAAAAGGATAGGGTTATGGTAGATGGGTTACAGGGTATTAGATTTGCATTTGGTTGTTTTTCATGCTTCTATTCAATGAGAACTGATGGAATCCCTAGAATAATACTGGAAACATCTTTCTGGCACTGCTAAACAAGAGTCATTTGACCAAACTATCCCATGACACAATCATGGAAATAGCAATAAGATCTAGGCACATGAATGGGAAGTATAGCAAAACCTGAATATAAAGATTAATTAGAGCTGATTATAGTTCCAGTCCTGGCAGGATTCATCACCTGCTGACTAAAGAGCCCTCGGGACCTGAGTAATCAGCAGTGGTAGCCAGGCAGTACTCACTGCGGGCCCTAAGTGAAAATCAAAGTTGTGCTGTCTTTGGTTATGACCCAGCACATTCCTAGCTGTAGTGGCTACAGGGAGAAACTCTTTATGCTTGAGCAAACAAGAATGAAAAGTAAAGGAGATTTCGTCTTTCAGCTTAGGTACCAGCTTAGCCACAGTGGGATAGAGCATCAAGTGCATTCCTAGCATCCCCAGTTCCAAGCCTTGACTCCTGAATAGCATTTCTGGATCTTTCCAGGGCCAGAAGGGGCCCACATGCCTGAAGGGAGAGACCCAGGCCTGACAGCATTCATCACAAACTGACTGAAAAAGCCCTTGGGTGAACATTGGCAGTAGCCTGGTGGTACTCACTGCTGGCCTGGGCCAGTGATGGCCATAGGGAGAGATTCATCGGCTTGAAGAAAGGGGAGGGAAGAGTGGGAAGAACTTTGTCTTGAGACTTGGGTGCCAGCTTGGCTGCTGTAGAATAGAACACCAGGTGGATTCTGAAGGTTCCCGACTCCAGGCCTTGGATCTGCAAAGACATCTCTTAACCTATGCTGGGATAGCAGAAACTAGCTGCCCTGAAGGGAAGGATGCAAGCCTGGCTGGATTCACCACTTGCTGAGTGTAGAGCCCTTGGGCCATGAATAAACATAGGTAGTGTCTGGGCAGTGATAACCGTGGGCCTTGGGCAAGACCCAGTGCTATGCTGACTTTGGTCCTGACCCAGTACAATCCTAACGGTGGCGGTCACAGGGATTCTTGTGTCACCTTTCCCCCAACTTTAGGCAGCTCAGCACAGAGAAACCAACTCCATTTGTTTGGAGGAAAGTAAGGGAAGAGAACAAGAGTTTCTACTTGGTAATCTAGGGCATTCTCCCAGATCTTACCAAAGACCACCAAGGTGGTAATTCTATGAGTATGCAAGAGCCAGAGGGTTACTGGCCTTGTGGGGACCCCTAATGCAGATACTGCTGCAGTGACCAAAGATTTAGATCACAATACCGAAGTCTCTTTGAATATTTGGCAAGCCTTCCCAAGAACGGCAGGTACAAACAAAGACTATAATAAATACCTAACTTTTCAATGCCCAGACACTGATAAATACCTGTAAGCATCAAGACCATCCAGGAAAACATGACCTCACTACTAAGTGAACTAAACAAGGAACCAGAGACTAATCCCAGAGTGACAGAGATATGTTACCTTTCAGACAGAGAATCCAAACTAGCTGTTTTGAGGAAGCTCAATAAAAGGAAACAGAGAACGAATTCAGAAGACTATCAGACAAATTTAACAAAGAGATTGAAATAACTGAAAAAATCAAGGAAAAATTCTAGAGCTGAAAAATGCAATGGATATATTAAAGAATGCATCCGGGTCTCCTAACAGCAGAATTGATCAAGCATAAGAAAAAATTAGTGAGCTTGAAGACAGGCTATTTGAAAATACATAATCACAGAAGATCAAAAAAATAAAAAAGAATGAGGCATCCCTACAAGACCTAGAAAATAGTCTCAAAAGGGCACATCTAAAAGGTATTGGCCTCAAAGAGGGTGTAGGGAGACACATCAGGGCAGAAAGTTTATTCAAAGGGATAATAAGAGAGAACATCCCAAAGCTAGAGAAAGATATCAATATTCAAGTACAAGAAGATTATAGAACACCAACCAGATTTGACCAAAAGAAGACTACCTCAAGGCATTCAATAAGTAAACTTTCAAAGATCAAGGATAAAGAAAGGATCCTAAAACCAGCAAAAGAAAAGAAACATAACATGCAATGGAACTCCAATACATCCAACAGCAGACCTTTCCGTGGAAAACTTACAGGCCAGGAGAGAGAGCCATGACGTATTTAAAGTATTGAAGGAATAAAACTTAGATTATAGGATAGTTTATCTGGTGAAAATGTCCTTCAAACATGAAGGGGGAATAAAGACTTTCCCAGACAAACAAAAGGTGAGGGATTTCATCAACACCAGACTTATTCTATGGAAAATGCTATGGATGGGAGGAGGTTCTTCAATCTGAGAGAAAATTGTGTTAATGAGCAACAAGAAATCATCTGAAGGTGCAAAACTCACTGGTAATAGTACAAACAAAGAAAAACATAGAATATTGAGCAAGCAGAAATCATCTGAAGGTGAAAAACTCACTGGTAATAGTACAAACAAAGAAAAACACAGAATATTATAACAATGTGAATGTGATATGTAAACTACTTATGTCCTGGTAGAAAAACTGAAAGATGAACCTATCAAAAATAATAACTACAACTTTTCAAGACATACAAAGTATGAAAAGATATAAATAGACACAACAAAAGGTTTAAAAGTGGGAGGGGCAAAGTGAAAGTGTAGAGTTTTTATTAGTTTTTTCTTGTTTCTTAGTTTATTTATGTAATCAGTGTTGTCAACAGTTTGAAATAATGGATTATAAGATAGTATTTCATAAGCCTTAACAAAAAACCTCAAATCAAAATACATACAACAGATACATAAAAAACAAAAAGGAAGAAATTAAACCATACTGCCAGAGAAAATCACCTTCACTAAAAGGAAAACAGAAAGTAAGGAAAGAAGGAAGAGAAGACCATAAAACAACCAGAAAACAAATTAGAAAATGGCAGGAGTAAGTCCTTACTTATCAATAATAACACTGAATTTAAATGGACTAAACTCTCCAATGAAAAGACATAAAGTGGCTGAACGGATTTAAAAAAGAAACAAGATCCAATAATCTGTTACCTACAAAAGCACACTTCACCTATAAAGACACACATAGACTGAAAATAAAGGGATAGAAAAAGATATTCCATGCCAATGGAAACCAAAAGGGAGAAGGAGTAGCTACAGTTATATCAGACAAGATAGAGCTCAAGATAAAAACTATAAAAAGAGACAAAGAAGGTCATTATATAATGATAAAGGGGTCAATTCAACAAGAGGTTATAATAATTGTAGATATATATGCACCCAACACTGGAGCACCCAGATATATAAAGCAAACATTATTAGAGCTAAAGAGAGAGTACCTCAATACAGTACTAGCTGGAGACTTCAATATCCCACTTTTAGCATTGGACAGATCTTCCGGACAGAAAAGTAGTAAAGAAACGCTGGATTTAATCTGCACGATTGATCACATGGACCTAACAGATATTTACAGAACATTTCATCCAATGGCTGCAGAATATACATTCTTTTCCTTAGCACATAAATTATTCTTAAGGACAGACCATATGTTAGATCACAAAACAAGTTTCAAAACATTCCAAAAAATCAAATAGTATCAAGCATCTTCTCTGACCACAATGAAATAAAACTAGAAATCAATAACAAGAGGAATTTTGGATAACTATACAAATACATGGAAATTTTAAAATATGCTCCTGAATGACCAGTGGTTCAATGAAAAAATTAAGAAGGAAATTGAAATTTTTCTTGAAACAAATGATAATGGAAATACAACATACCAAAATCAATGAGATACAGAGAAAGCAGGACCTAGAGGTAAGTTTATAGCTATAAGCACCTATACCAAAAAGAAGAAAAACTTCAAATTAACAACCTAATGCTGTATGTCGAACTAGAAAAACAAACGCAAACCAAACCCAAAATTAGTAGAAGAAAGTAAATAATAAAGATCAGAGCAGAAATAAATGAATTTGAAATGAGAAAAACAATACAAAAGATCAACAAAATGAAAAGTTGGTTTTATAAAAGAAAATAAAATTGAGAAATCTTTAGCCAGTCTAAGAAAAAAAAGAGAGAAGACCCAAATAAATAAAACCAGAGATGAAAAAGGAGACATTATAACTGATACCACAGAAATTCAAAGGATAACTGTTGGCTACCATGAACAACTATATACCAATCAATAGGAAAATCTAAAGACATACAACCTGCCAAGATTGAACTAGGAAGAAACCCAAAACCTAAACAGACCAATATCAAGTAATGAGATCGAAACTTTAATAAAAAGTCTTCCAGCAAAGAAAAGCCCAGAACTCAGTGGCTTCACTGCTGAATTCTACCAAACATTTAAAGAACTAATACCAATTCTACTCAAACTATTCCAAAAAATAGAGGAGAAGGGAGTTCTTCCAAACTCATTCAACAAAGTCATTATTACCCTGATATCAAAACCAAAGACACATCAAAAAAAGAAAAGGCCAATATCACTGGTAAATACTGATGCAGAAATGCTCAACAAAATACTAGCAAACTGAATTTAACAACACATTAAAAAGATCATTCATCATGATGAAGTGGGATTTGTCCCAGAGATACAAGGGTGGTTCAACATATCAAATCAACCAATGTCATACGTCATATGAATAGAATGAAAAACAAAAACCATATGATCATTTCAGTTGATGCAGAAAAAACATTCAACAAAATTCACCATCCTTTCATGATAAAAACCTTCGAAATCTAGTTATAGAAGGAACATATGTCAACAAAATTAAAACCATATACAACAGATCCGTAGATAATATTATTCTGAACAAAGAAAAACTGAAAGCCTTTCCTCTAAGATCTGGAACACAACAAGGATGTCCACTGTCACCACTGTTATTATTCAACATATCCCTGGAAGTTCTAGCTAGAGCAATCAGACAAGAGAATGGAATAAAGGGCATCTAAACTAGAAAGGAAAAAATCAAATTATCTTTATTTGCAGATAATAAGATCTTATATTTGGAAAAAGCTAAAGACTCCACCAAAAACTATGAAAACTGATAAATTTGGTAGAGTTGCAGGATATAAAATCATATGCTCCAACAGCAAACAAGCTGAAAAAGAAATCAAGAAAGTAATCCCATTTACAATAGCTACAAATAAAATTAAGTTCCCAGGAATTAACTTAACCAAAGAAGTGAAAGATCTCTACAATAAAAACTGTAAAGCATAGATGCAAAAAACTGAAGAAGATACAAAAAAGTGGAAAGATATTTTATGTTCACGGATTAGAAGAATCATTAGTGTTAAAATGCCCATACTATCTGAAGCAATCTACAGATTCAATGCAATTCCTATCAAAATATCAATGACATTTTTCCTGCAATAGAAAAAATATTTCTGAGAATTATATGGAACCACAAAAGATTCAGAATAGTCAAAACTATCCTGAGCAAAAGGAACAAAACTGGAGAGATCACATCACCTGACTTCAAATTATACTACAGAGCTTTAATAACCAAAACAGCATGGTATTGGCCTAAAAACAGATGCATAGATTAGCAAAACAGAATAGAGAACCTGGGGATAAATCCACACACCTTCAGTGAACTCATTTTTGACAAAGGTGCCAAGAACATACATTGGGGAAAGGACCATGTCTTCAATAAACAGTACTGGGAAAACTGCATATCCACATGCAGAATGAAACTAGATCCCTACCTCTCACCACACACAAAAATCAAACAAAAGCAGATTAAAGACTTAAATACAAGACTTCAAATATGAAATTACTAAGAGAAAACATTGAGGAAACTCTTTAGGATGTTGAACTGGGAAAAGATTTTTTACGTAATACCCCTAAAACACCCCTGTGCTTGTGGGGTATTACTTAAAAAGCAAAAACAGACAAATGGAATCACATAAGGTTAAAAATCTTCTGCATAGAAAAGGAAACAATCAACAAAGTAAAAAGACAACCCACAGAATAGGAGAAATATTTCTAAATTACACATCTAACAAGGATTAATAACTAGAATATATAAAAAGCTCAAACAACTCTATAGAAAAAAATCTAATAATTCAATTTAAAGATAGGCAAAATATCTGCAAAGACATTTCTCGAAAGAAGATATACAAATGGCAAGCAGGCATATGAAAAGGTGCTCAACATCATTAATCATCAGAGAATAAATCAGTATATTGAGGAGATATCTGCACTCTAGTCTTTGTTGCAGCACTGTTCACAATAGCCAAGATCTGGAAGCAACCAAAGTGTCCATCAACTGATGAATGGATAAAGAAAATATAGTACATATGTATAATAGAGTACTATTCAGCCTAAAAAAGAATGAGATCCTGTCATTTGCAACAACAGGGATGGAACTGGAGGACATTATAAATCAAATAAGCCAGGCCACAGAAAGACAAACTTTGTATGTTCTCACTTATTTGCAGAAACTAAAAATTAAAATAATTAAACTCATAGAGATAGAGAGAAGAAGGATGGTTACCAGAGGCTGGGAAGGATACTGGGGGTGCGGAAAATAAAACAAACTGAGCCTTACTTAGTCTTCATAGAACTACATTCTATGAAGAAGACAATAGTAACTTCATAGAACTACATTCTGCTGAAGAAGACAACAGTAACACAATTTTTCAAATAGACAGGTAATATTTCAAGAAGTAATATGTGCTATGAAAAAAACAAGGTAAAGAAATAGAAGTAGTCAAGAAGTATCATTGTAGATTGACTGCTCAGAGATGGCCTTTTTGAAATGACATATAGGGTAAGCAAAATGATTAGAGAGAGGGAGTCAAGGGGAGATTTGGGGGAAGATATCCCCCTCTATTTCAGGTCTAAGTTTTTTGTAACAGCTTAGACAAGATGCTCTGTGCTGACATCTGCAACCTAGCCCCTCTATTTATTACCACTCCCTTTAAATCAGCAACATCAAACAGCCTTCAGGTCTCCATAGTCACAACTTCTTACTTCTTCTCCTTTTCACACACTCTGTCCTCTGTCTGAGATGTCCTCCACATTTATCCCTTCATCCCAAACTTGACCGAACTTCTGGCAGTTTTCCCTGATTGCCTTCTGCACACACACACACATACACACACAAACACACACGTGCGTGCGTATGCACGTGCCCCCAAAGCATCTTGAGCTTACCTTTGTCATTGCACACATCATATTGCTTTATATGGTAATCACATTGGATGGTACTTTGAAATATGCAAATTTGAAATGTAATCCAACATAATAAAATTTCACTTCACCCAATTTGAAATAATGTACATTATCAATTTTTTAATTCATCAAGTGTTATTTAATTTCAAATTCATCATGCTTCATACTTCTACCAGTAAAAAATGGCAGTGCCACTTAGACTGGTAAACAGAAAGAACTGCCATCTTTGGCCAATTTTATGGGGAAAATTGTCTTGAATTTTGTTTTTATTTTTATTTCATGTCCCTGTCAGTTATCTATAGTGTATTTTTAACTCCTCTAAGTCCAAATACAATTTTCCAGTTAGGGGTCATTTTTGCCATAACCAATGTTGCCTGGCAACATAGGTATCATGCTACCCTATGCAACTGCTAGAGGAATACAGCTAGAAAGTTAACTGAAGGTCAAATATGCACACATAATAGGAAAGGATTTTGTTACACTTTTTTAAAAAATAAACTTTTGAGATATAATTGAAAAACAGCAGTAGGTTTTTGTAGTACAAATTGGTTAGTTCTTGACAAATATATACATTCATGAAACCATCAACGCAATCAAGATAATGAATACATGCATCACCCCCAAATTTTGCATAGGTCCCTTTGTGATTCTCCCTCTATCCTTTCTGAACTGCTCCCCTCATCTCCAGGCAACCACTCACCTGCTTTCTATTAATATAGATCAGTTTGCATTTCTTAAAATTTGACATAAAATAATACAATATATACTTTTTGGAAAAGGACAGACTGGCTTTTTTCATACAATATAATTGAGATTCCTCCATTTCATATGTGAATCAATAGATTGTTCCTTCTTATTGATGAACACCATTCCCACTGTAAGGATATACCACAATTTATTGAACCATAGTGGCCATTTGAGCTGTTTTTAGTTGCAAGCTATTACTTTTGCGGTTGCTTATTTGCTTTTACAGTATATTCATTTGAAGCAAAATCCAAGTAAGATCAATGCATAATTCTATAATTCATGCTGCATTTCTTAGCTGGAATAGATCTATCAAGAGAAATTTTTCCTCATCAACATTTTGTTTACACTAAAGTATGAATTGTACTGGAAGGATAGCATTTATGCTTGATTGAACTTTAGTTTCAGAGTATCTTCTCACCCACAGGAACAACTTGGTAACTTGGATCATGGCTCTTGCCTGACCTATAGGACTCTATAGATGTGCTTATATTTGACTGGGTCCAGAGGCAAGAGGAGAAGGTGCCAGGAATATCTTTCATTAGCTAAAGATGGTAGTTTCTTGAATTCTGGTGTTTTGAATTATGAGAGCTTCTCAGGAATGCATCCTTCACAATTTAAGTTTATACACATATGTCCCCCTGTAGAGTGTGAGCTCCTTGAAGACAGAGAATGTGTCTGCAAAGCTGTGTGTCTACAACATCTAGCACAGTGCCAGAACTTAGTAACTTCCCAATAATTGTTTCTCAAGCAAACATAAGTATTGAATTAAATCCTTTTGCAAGACTGTAGAATCTGGTGTTGAAACAGCTGAAGCCCTGATTCTCAGTAGCATATTAACAACTGGGAGGAAGAGGATTGAAGTCACCTGGAAAAGAAGAACAGTTTTGTGTATATTCTGCCTCTGGCTTCGTCCTTCATTTTAGCCCTGAATCCGTCTCTTGGCAGGCTGTTGTTTTGTTTTTGAGTTTATTAAGAATTTTTAAAGTTACCTATACCTTCATCTTAGGGATAGAAGTTAATTGCTATATTGCTACTTAATGGCAAAATAAATACATGATAGATAAATAGATGGATAGATAGATGATGATTGATTAATAGACACATAATAGATGGGCTAGATAGATAGATAGATACAGAGATAGATAGACTGAAACACTCTGTTTCCTTCTTGTCTTCCTGACAACCATATAAACAACCTACCCTTACATGGTGATTCATGATTGGTAGGGTCTCCCAAAGTATTATGGTAAAAAGTTATTTAACATAACAAATCTATTGGATCTGGAATAATTTTTTAACCTCATTGTATTTAGGATAATAATTTTTCAAACAGAAACCCACATGAACTTTGGAGAGAGATAAACCAGGGTGTGAGTCTCGGCTCCACCCACTGTATGCCTTTGAGTACAACTTAACCTGCCTATCCCTCAGCTTCTTTATCTGTAAAATAAGAATATAAAACTTATGTTTAGGATTTTTGTGAGCATGATAAATAATAGATCTAAAATGTACAATACATTGCTCAGTAAATGATAGCAGAGATCATGACAAGCCTGGAGGAACATGATCTTACAGTGGACAGACTTCGAGAGGTCAAACCCTGTGCTAGAGAAAATCTACACTTTAAAGTCAAACAAATTGGGATTCAAATTTTGGTTTTGCTATTTTTTGTTCTGTCACCTTTAGTAACTTCACCTAACTGAAGCTTAGTTCCTTCCTATGTAAGATGGCAATAGTAAGATATCTCCTATGTTGGTTGACAGGAGTCAATGAAAAAAACATTTGCATAGCATTTGACATATAGCAGGCATAACAAATTTTTATTGTCTCTTCTCACCATTTTTGACACTAATATTTATTTTAATATTTTTCATCTATATTCTTTCTATATGAACAGCCTCCTTTCTCTGTAATTAGTATTTGCTGGAAGCAAAACTTGAACAGTGACTCCAGTCTAGACTATCCTCTGGGAAGTGAACCACAGCTACCCACATATTTGATTCTTGCATCCATCTAGGGAGCACAGCCCCTACTCCTCCAGCCAAACCATACTTTCTGTAAGTAATAATCTCATCCAGAGCTTCCCTCTCACTTCTTTCCTACTTCCCTCCTACAGAGACCATCTATTTCCATTATCCTCAATGCCTTGGCTAGTACTCCATGGAGCCAGCCCAACCTAGGTCATCTTCAGACCTGGAACTTGCTCTTCCCTGAAATATTTATTTTGTTAAGGCAAACCAAAGGATTCTCAAGTTCACCCAAACAGCAGGTGTCTGTTTTTGCCAAGAATGCTCCTTTCATTTTAAGGACATTGTTTCAGGCACCAGAAATATAAACGATGGAAAAGCTGAGTGCAGGTCTGTGTGGTTCCATTGGGTTTAGGTTACCACCGGAAACTGAGCAAAGAGCAGAAAACTGACTAATTCATTAACCCTTTCCACTCTTACAGTGGCTGAGAAGAAAGCATCTTTGGCTCAAAAAGACAAGAGGTTTAGAACCGTTCTTACTCTTTATCTGCGGTGTGACTTTTGCAAGCAAAATTTACAAGTCAAGTTGCAATCCCAAATTAAAACATAAAGAGGTGAAATTGAGTAGGGGTTTTAAAAATAAAATGTAAGTAATGAATACAGAAAATTGCTGCTCATACACATTGTAAATCTCTAAGGTGGGACACAAACAGAGACTACAGAGACATAGAATAAATTGTGAGTGGTGCCTAATAGCTACGTCTATTTCTGAATTGCAATGCAAAAATTAGGTGACATTTTTAAATGGCACAGAGAGTTTGATTTAAAGGTGGCCGCTAAAATTCTCCATATATAGCTATTTTAATCAAGTAATCTTTTAGTAATTCTCTTGCTTCTAATTGTTTCATGTGTGCTGGCCTCCCTGTTAGAAAGCAATAAGATCTGAAGAATATCTCCCCATTTCTTCTTATATCCTTTGCAGTGTCCACCATGTTTCCAGCAGTTTGTTGGTGGAATAGGTAAATATAATGTGTGCTAGGTAATGTCATGTTATACTTATGTCCTAAAACACAATTTATATTTGGGTTACTATAATGAAGAATAACTTTTCCTATTCAAACTAATATTTTGAAAGGTTGACACAATTTCCCAATAAAAAGAGGGAGCTGAATTACCATTCAAAAACATAAAAGTTACAAGAAAACGTTAGAGTAAAATAACCAGTTGTATTTCTATTCTACCTTGTTCCATAGAGGATATAAGGTAGACAAATTCCTTATGTTAACTTTTAGAAATAGATTGTCAGGGAATAATGCCACATTGCATTTGTAAGAATTTTACCCTTTGGAAAGCATTTTCCTATATCTTATCTCATTTAAGTTCTTCAGCAACTCTATGAGGAAGGTATTTTTATGCTTTTTTTACTGACAAGGAAAATTAGTTTCAGAAAAGCAGTGTGCTTTCGTGAGGTCACAGAATAAGCCTATTTCGGAGCCAAGTCTCACATCTCATTTCCTCACCTCAGGTTCTCTGTTTTACCCTGTTCTCTGAGAAAGGATAATTAGAGATTTTGAGAGGCTGAAGAGACAGATCGAAATGGCCCAGGCAGGAAGAGGAGATGTCTCCCTTGTAGCATGTGACAAACAGTAGCCTTGGCTGGGAGTGACTAAGAAAACAAAGTAAGAGCTTGAGAATCTAGATAAAAACCCAAGATCTTCAAGAACCCCCAAATTCAAGAATAGTATATAATTTATCTCATAAAAAGTCCCTGTAGTGATGAGCAGATGACAGGCGAGACCAGTGAGAGGCATGCGCTGGGCAGTAAGCTTGGCTCCCTCACAAGCTGCGTGGCTGACAGCAGAGAGATCAGCATTCCTGCTTCACCAAAACCCCATGCCACAGGCCTTCTAGTGCTCATGATTTCAGACTGCAAGATCCAAATGCCTGCCTGTTTCATGAACTAACTCTGAGTAAGCTTTTTAGAAGGTACTTACAATTTCACAGAATCGCATCTACTTATACTCTTGGAAAACTTCAAAAGTCGAAGTGGATTGGTTTACATGTGTATGATCCCTTAAATAGTGATACAAATTGTTACTAAATATATATATGTTCTTTCAGGATATGTCAGATATCTCACCTTGTAGTGCACACAGCGATATGTCAGTCCGGACATGAAATTTTCTCTTTACATCATCTAAGACTAGCAAGGGTGCCCTGAAACCCAACAAATTCCCTCTCCTTGATCTGGGAGTTGCATCTCTGACAACACATCTAAGGTCAGTTCTCAAAGCTGATACAGGAGGCATATTCTAAAAATGGAGGACAAATGCTGAATGCAGTGCGGGGACAGGAAAGGATGGTGAAATGTATTTCATGTAACGAGAAGTCCGTAAGGAGAAGGTTAGGCCAGGGCTGAGCCTGGTATCAGGTTTTCACAGTAGCCCATAGTCAGATCTTAAACTGACTGAAGAAGAGCAATACAAGATCAGACACTAGCATGAACATGAGGTCAGTCCAGAGAGAAAGCCATACATAGGTAACCCACACCAACTGTAAAGGCTCAGTACTCTAAAAACCACATCCAACACTGAGTGACTCTCTTTGAGGGCAGAGATTGAACTTCTAGAAGTAAGGGGAAATCTACAAATATCAATTGCCCATGATGAACTGAGGAATACTCTACTGCCTGAAGAATGCCACATTTATTTCAGATAAAAACATTATTTCTTTTGTTTTATTTTTTATTTTTATGGGCATACATAGGTGTCTATATTTATGGGGTACATGAGATGTTTTGATACAGTCATGCAATGCATAATAATCACATCACGGAAAATGGGATATCCCTCCCCTCAAGCATTTATCCTTTGTGTTACAACAATACAATTATGCTATTTCAGTTATTTTTAAAGGTACAATTAAGTTACTATTGACTGTAGTCACCCTGTAGTGCTATCAAATAGTAGATCTCAATTATTCTTTCCATTTTTTTTCTGTACCAGTTAATTATCCTGACCTCCCTACCACTGTCCTTCCCAGCCTCTGGTAACCGTTCTTCTACTCTGTATGCCCATGAATTCAATTGTTTTGATTTTTAGCTCTCACAATAAGTAAAAACATGCAATGTTTATCTTTCTGTGCCTGGCTAATTTCACTTAACATAATGACCACCAGTTCCATCCATGATGTTGCAAATGATAGGATCTCATTCTTTTTTATCGCTGAATAGTACTCCATTGTGCCTATGTACCACGTTTTCTGTCCATTCATCTGTTGATGGATCCTTAGGTTCCTTCCTATTTCTTATCTAAAATCCCCCTCAGTTCTCTAAGGAGACTGTCCCAAAGTGGGGCCTGCCTTGTGAGATGATGTTGTGAAGGTACAAGATGAAAGAAGCTAAGAGAATATTCAATTGCTTTACATGGAAAGGGGATCATAAAATTTCTGGCAGGCAAGAAAAGGCTACAGGTTAGGAGCACCAAAGAGTGAAAAGAAGCAGTTGATGACTGAAGAGGCATGGGAGGTGGCAAGGTGTGGTTGGGAATTTTACTAAGTATTGTTATATGGTGTTACCATCCCCTCTTTCACCCTATGACATATTGAGGAAAATTTACATTATTCACTATTGTTCTATAGAACTGTATTGACTTTGGGGATTTGATGAAGAGTAAGTCCTACTACAAAGAAAGAGAAAAGGACAATGTTATAAGCTAATCCTGGAAGCAGAGTAACATTTGGAACATACAACAGAGTTCTTTTATTCTTTAGTTACTATTCTAGGGGACTCTGATCACAAAGAATTCTTAGCAATGTGCACTCTAGATTATAAAAGATCTAGAAAAAAATTCAACTCACTACTTTTTAGGTAGCCTCAAAATTGCAGAGGACCAACATAAAAAGAATGATCTTCTCACCTTCAAATCTACTTAGTTTGAAATTAAATGATGAAGTAGTTCACATATAAAATAAGAATTGGAACATTTATTTTTAATAGTACTCTAAATATTATCAAGATAGCTATCTTGATTATGAGCAGTCATTTTATCTGAAGCCAATCATATGCCAACTCTGGTCCCAATTTTGTTCATGTGAAAGATGATAGGGTCAGGCCAGTAAACACAACATCCCTTCCAGCTCTCAAATTTTGTTGATGTCACAAGTGCAACCTCATCTCACTTTCACCCTACATTATCAGTCTCTCAGATTTTTAAGTCAGATTTCAATCTTTGGTTTCACTCATCAGAAAGATGGGCAAAATTAATGAGTCAGAGTGCAGGCTCTTGTGAATGTATAACCAGTTTATCAAAAAGGCTCACCACAGTGGTTATACATTCACAAGAGTTTCAATGAATAATTGCTTTTCCTTTATTCTCCAGTTACTGCCTTCAACCCTGCTGGGTTGAAACTTTCTGCTCCCCAAACAATGTCTTCAGAAGATTCCATCATTTTCTTGTGCCTTCATTTTCAGAATCCAGCTGAATTTTAAACTCTTCCAACACAGCTGAAGTGGAGAAGGCATTATCCGCTTTTATTTATTCCTAACCCTTCTTCCTTAGAGTGAGGGAAGTTCTGTTCTGGATTTGGCATCCCTCCTCCTGCTTTCTTCTTCTCTTACTCCTGAGGGTTGGAAGGGTAAACAGGTAAGAAAGAAACACCTGCATCTTGCTTAATTTCCCTCTTCTATCTGTTGCAATTTTTTCCTCTGTTGGGTTCTGATGCATATATATATATATATATATATATATATATATATATATATATATATATATGACTGTTGCTCACACACAAAAATATACTCTGAGATATCAATCACTCAATATTATCTCTATAAAAAAA
>CAUYQU010060861.1:0-20992 GCA_963574635.1 Cheracebus regulus | reverse complement strand
ATTGGCCTATGGTGAGGGTCTGAGTGATTGGCCTATGGTGAGGGTCTTCTTGCTGTGCCATATCATGGTGTAAGGCAGAAGAACAAGAGAGGGCAAGAGAGAGCAAAAGGCAGCCAAACTCACTCTTTTTTTTTTTTTTTTTGAGAAGGAGTCTTGCTCTATCACAGCCTCCGTCACAGGAGTGCAGTGCTGGAATCTCAGCTCACTGCAACGTCTGCCTCCCGGGTTCAGGCAAATCTCCTGTCTCAGCCTTCTGAGTAGCTGAGATTACAGGCACTTGTATATCACTTTTCAAAGCATGTCTGCATCTGGCATGTAATTTTCTCCTCCCAATAATCCTGTGAGTCATTTGTATGGCACAGGCTCCAGGATAGATGGCTTCTCGAAAACCATCACTTTCAAGCTCTTTATCTTTCCTGGAAATCTGTATTGAAGCTGCTTTTCCATCTGAAATCTATTTTGGGGTCATTTGCAGTAAATGCCCCAATGAAGGTCTTTTCTTCGTCCTTCATTATAGCTAAAAATGCTTTCTTTTGGTGCTGTACTTTATTGGACAGCTGATTTCAAGGCTGATATCGTTTGAATGTTTGTCCTGCTCAAATCTCATGTTGAAATTTAATCCCCAGTGTTCGCTCTGGGCCCTGGTGGGAGGTGTTTGGGTCATGGGAGTGGATTTCTCATGAATGGTTTAGCACCATTCCCTTGGTGCTGTCCTCGAGATAGTGAATAATTTCTCTCAAGATCTGCTTGTTTAAAAGTGTCTGGCACCTTCCCTCTCTTCTGTCCTCCTCCCTCTCACCATGTGAGGTGCCAGCTCCCCATCGCCTTCTACCACGATTGCAAGTTCCCTGAGGCTTCACCAGAAGCAGATGCCAGCACTGTGCTTCCTATACAACCTACAGAGCCATAAGCCAATTAAACTTATAAATTAAACCTTATAAATTGCCCCACCCCAGGTAGTTCTTTATAGCACTGCAAGAACTGTCTAACACAAAGGCCAAAGGAGTGAAGTCTGTCAAGAGCAGATTTTTTTTATATATACCAAAAAATATATATATACTGATAGGGATAGGGTTTCACCATGTTGGCCAGGCTAGTCTCAAACGCCTGACCTCAAGTGGTCCACCCACCTCAGCCTCCCAAAGTGTTGAGATTACAGACGTGAGCCACCTTGCCTGGCAAAAAGCAGACCGATTTTAATGTGTATTTTTATAGCCCATTTGCTTATCAATGAACTCTCAAGAAACTGAGATTTGGTCTGTGTAGAAAAGAGGCAGCATCGTCACCTGTAGAGTCTCCATGGTGATGATGAAGGGACCATGACTATGACCATCCTTACTGGAGATCCAGTCTCTCAACTCTTCTTCTTTACTTCTTTTGTTCCTAGTGACATAGGAACCGGAGTCCCTGGACAGGTTCCTGGCACCAGTATTTCACACAGTACTTCTAGCCTGGCACAGCACAGCATGGTCAGCGACCCTCACTTCAAGCTACTCTCCTGTCACAGAGAGGTTGTGTGAAAAACAAATGCCCATGCAGCTTCTCAGCCATCATTGTGAACCGAAAATGCCACACTCTGGCACCAACACACACACACACAACACAAATTAAAACTGATGGGAATACGCCCTGTGAATAGAAAAATAACCCATGTTCATTGACAGCCTGGTGTCTAAGAGACATTGCAGGCAACTCTCTATGGGAGATGCTGTATCCACTTTGTGCAAATAGAGAAATTGGAGGGTTGGGGAAGTTGGACAACACGTCCAAGTTCACGACAACCAGCAGTGAAAAGGAGGCCTTCATGCTAGCGTCTGCCTTGATCAGCAAAGTATATGGCAGGACAGAGGGTTAAGAGGCGCCTGTGACTGGTAGATACTTTTAAAAAACATTCTTAGTAAATGTTTATAAATAATTATAATCATGCCCCACACTGATTGAGAAATTTCTACTCTGTTACCTTATTTCATCCTGATAATCCTTTGAGGAAGGCATAAAATTTTTTTTTTTTGAGACAGAGTTGGCTAACGCCCTTTTCAGCCTTAGTCTACCTGCACCCAGGTGAATTATATATATTCTTTAATATAAAAAAAGAGAGAGAGATGGAGTCTCGCTCTGTCACCCAGGCTGGAGTGCAGTGGCACAATCTTGACTCACTGCAACCTCCACCTCCCAGGTACAAGCAATTCTCATCTCAGCCTCCTAAGTAACTGGGACTATAGGTGTGTGCCACCATGCCTGACTAATTTTTGTATTTTTAGTAGAGACAGGGTTTCACCGTATTAGTGAGGCTGGTCTCGAACTCCTGACCTCAGGTGATCCACCCACCTCAGCCTCCCAAAGTGCTGGGATTATAGGCATGAGCTGCCATGTCCAGCCAGAAGGCACAATCCCAGTTTGCAGATGAGGAAACTGAGGCTTAAAGAAGACAAGTAACTTATCTGAGACCAGAAAGCCAGCAAGTGGCAAAGTCAGAGTTCATGCTCTGATTTCTCTGTTCCCAAACCCCTTGCTTTTAAGCAGCTTACTCTCTGATTCTATTGGTTGAATGAGACCCACAAGGATAAAAGAACGGACTTCCCCATCCCCGTGCTTTCTTTCTGCGCTCTGAATCCAGGACTCTGTCAACGAGTCCTCTGTGCATTCTCCTCCTTTCTGGAAATCCCAGAATGCGTCAGAGATGAGACTTAGAAGATCACAAAGAAGTGTTGCATATCTTCTGGCAAGTGTGCAAGACCTGCCTGCAGATGTCAATTCCCTAGTTGGTGAACCCTATAGGAAAGGATATACAAATGCTCACCAGCAAACACAAAGACCTTCCGCACATTCATTCACACACACACTCAGCTGTCCTCAACAGAAAACAGGCTTCTAATTTAGAAACCACAAAGAACTGTCTGTGGTCACTCATAGGAACTCCCCAGCCTTGCACAGTCCCTTCTAACTCCAGCCTGCAGTTTGGATCCCACAGAGGTTTCAGTGTGAGCTCGTGTGTGCTCGGGATGGGGAAGGGGTGGGTCCTGGGATGGAATTTTATGCTTGGGGCTTTCTGCAGTCCCTGGTTAGGAGATTTTGAGTTGAAAAACTTGTCGTTCCCGTAAATCTATGGGCAAAGTTAAACAAATGATCAATAGAATCATACAGAGAGTCCAGAAATAGATTCACATAAATGTGGTCAATTAGTTAACGTGTCAGTTAACTAGGACAGTCCTTGTTCGGGCATATTGCCCCATAGTCATTATTTTAAATTCCCTTTTCACTTTAAAAAAAATGTGTGTGTGCTCTACGATGGAACTCACAGACTAGACTACGCAGTAAAGTGTACAGTCATCCTAGCCCCAGTGGGTTCTTATGTACCCAACAGTTGGGGACCACGCACCTAGACAACAAGGTTCTGAGTTCACAAGCCATTTCTTCCTATCTCTCCTTGCATTCCACCACGTATCAATCTAAACCTTCTTTTCAGCCACACTAAGCCACCTACAGCTTCCAAAAGGGCAGCCACTGTACTTTTGCCCATGCATTTTCCACTGCCTGGAGCACACTCCTTCCCAAGCCCTTTCTTCTCAAGCTTCGAGCCTCTCAAGTGTCACCTCCTCAATGGAGCTCCCTTGACCACACCCATCACCCCTTAGGTGAATTATGGGTGTGGTCACTGGGCCTTACTAGCACCCAAGACACACTTTCTTGACACTTAGAGGCATTTTGTACTTGTTGAGTTTTCTACTGTGCCTCTCCAATAGACTCAGAACATTTTGAGGGCCCTGATTACGTTTTACTCACCTCCGTATCTCCAGCACCCAGTGGGGTGCCTCACAGTAGCAGGTGCTCCACAAATGTCTCATGCATGACCAAAGCCGTGATCTTCCACAGACCAGCTTCCCAACTTTGGCCAAATTATTTACCCATACAGGCCTCTGTGGCCTCATCATAAAGTGGGGGGACTCTTACCTCATTGTTGTAAGAATTTTGTCCTGTGAACACTGCTTTGTAAATCAATCTAATGACAAAAGGAATCCCCACCCAAGAGATGGAGCCCACAGCTCATTATCCCAGGCCATGATTTGTTCACGGTTTATGAAGTTCAGTCGCCTCCTGAAATCTGATCAGGAAGTAGCCAGCATGAAGCAGATATAACTTGGAGAAAGACAAAGAAGGAAGGGCTGTAATGTTGGCTGACCCCTTGCGCAAGGACTGTCCTGGGTTCTGTGTGGTCGTATGTTTATTTGTTTTTGGTTTTGTTGTGTGCGTGTGTGTGTGTGTGTGTGTGTGTGTGTGTGTGTGGGTTTTGTAATCTCAGCCCTCACATCAACCCTATGACGTTATCTCCTTTTACTTCATTTTCTTACACTGGACCTCAGATGCATAGAATTGAATTCATCGTAAACCTCAGCTTGTGACTTTTAGCATGACACATAAGAGTCCTCTTTTGCTTTTTTATTTTTACTTTGTTTATCTTCTCTTCCCCTAACCCCAATCCCATTCTTTTCCTCCTTAGAAGTATCCCTCTCGAATATTTATTTTACATAAAATTCAAATCAGTCAGCATCCCATTCGGGTTCTTGGTTCAACTGAACATCAAATTCTGAGATCCTCCCAAGAAGCTGACAGTCATTCCTCTGACTGATGTGGATTTTTCCACCGTTTCCAGATCCCACATTTTATCAGCCCTTTCCCCATGAATACAATTTCTGATGGGTTGCCAATATAATCTGTGTTGCGGTGATCCACGTACTCATCGCCCTGTGTATCTGTGGGTAAGCCCACTCCAGGAATTTCCTTGGGAATAGCCTCACCCCCCGTTATAGAAGAAGAAATGGAAGTTACACATTTGCATATGTTACAAGGAGTGGCAGGGCCAGGACTCGAATGCTGGACCACCAGATTCCAGAGCGCTTATGAGTCCCACCCCCAGGCACTGTATCTGAGCCATGAGGCTGAAGATGGCAGGACAAGCGTGTCTAACAACCAGGAAAGACTGCAGAAATAATAATTGGGAGTAACAGTGTGTTAGTGTTTCTCCAGCAGAAAGTGACGGCCTGTTACTGAGGCACACATAACACACAATGAGATACACAGAAGACTGAGTCAGCTCAATCCAGGCAGGATCCATTCCTGGTAACTAATTCTTTTTTTTTTTTCCCAAGTGATATTCAGGATGAGCATGTAGTCTCCTGAACAGATCTTCAGGTGAAAATAACTAATTAACAGGCCAGGAATATCTCCTACTGCAAACCAACAAGTTGGAAATCTGGTTTATGAATTTGTCTTGGGGAATTTGGATGGGGTGACAATGAACTCCTCCGGTTGTGAAAGTAAATTTTACCCCCTTTTCTCTAACACAGGACCTGAGACTTGGGTAAGGCAGATGTTTGCTGAAATGGAAAACACAATTGAGTTCTCAACCCGCAAAGCCAAGTTCCACTCTGAGGTGTAGCGACGCCCGCTGAACTGAAACCACCCACCAAGCCCAGTTCCAAACTGGTGACCACCCTTGGCCGTGATCTGCTACCACTGAGCATGCCCCCTTCTCTGTGCATGCCCCTCAGAGACGCTTTGTTACCACCCACTCACCTCCACCCTGGTCCCTTGGCTTCCTTCAATTGCCCCTGGCCTCAGACAGTTGGGAAGAGCAGTGAACTAGGAATCAGAGCCCTTGAACTCTAGTCTTGGCTCTGCTGATCACTTTCTATAGGACCTTGGACAGGTCTGATAACCACTGAACCTCAGGTTTCTCATCTATGGAAAAGGGCTACTTTGTCTTCCCTCCACAGAGTTGCTGTGCAAGTTAAATGAGTTAATGAGTAGAAAGTTCCTTGCAGACCGAGACCAGTGGCTCACACCTGTAACTGGGAGGCTGAGGCAGGCGGATCATGAGGTCGGAAGTTTGAGACCAGCCTGGCCAATATAGTGAAAGCCTGTCTCTACTAAAAATACAAAAAGTAGCCGGGCGTGGTGGCACGCACCTGTAGTCCCAGCTACTTGGGAGGCTGAGGCAAAAGAATTGCTTGAACCTGGGAGGTGGAGGTTGCAATGAGCCAAGATAATGCCACTGCACTCCAGCCTGGGCAACAGAGCAAGAGTCCATCTCAAAAAAAAAGAAAGTTCTTTGCAACTGGGTGCAGTGGTTCACGCCTGTAATCCTAACACTTTGGGAGGCCATGATGAGGGGATCACTTGAGACCAGGAGTTTGAGACCAGCATAGCCAATATGTTGAAACTCTACAAAAATTAGCCGGACATGGTGGCACATGCCTGTAATCCCAGCTACTCGGGAGGCTAAGCCAGGAAAATCACTTGAACCTTGGAGGTGGAGGTTGCAGTGAGCCAAGATCGCCCCACCGCACTCCAGTCTAGGCAACAGAGCAAGACTCTGTCTCAAAAAAAAAAAAAAGTTTCTTGCAAACTATAAGATACTACATTATCTAAAATTATTTCAAAATAAAAGGGATTTTTTTGATGCTACATGCAGGTAAGAAGGGTTGGAATTAGTCTCTGGAATAATGCACATGGTTTTCTCAATTCCTGTACTGAGCACACATATATGGCTGCAGAAATAAGCAGAAAGTCTTTGCCATTTCAGCTGTCCCCCCTACACTTACTGTGTTAACCCACTTCTCCGTCAACACTGCCCCAGGCAACTAGAAGAGAGAGAAGGAAGGCGGCCAAAAGCAGGTTCATGGTTCTGCCTACTGAGCGCCTTTCTCCCCTCCGTACAGCCCAGTCCTCCTAGACTCTGGGCCGCCCATGCTGCGGACAGCAAGGGCTGCATGCTCTGCCTTCTGCTTTGGTGTCTCCCCATCTCGCCTTATTGTGGTCTCCATTCACACCTCCAATCATCGTTTATTCTGCTGCTTTTCTTTTCCTCAAAGGAAGACACTGAGATGATAAGTAGCAAGTACTTGACAAGCAAGAGTTGGAAGCCACTGCGATGGCAATCTCTTTAACATGCTTGAAATAAATGAACAGATAGAAGATCTCAGCAAAGAAATAGAAGATACAAATAAGCCGCAAGTGGGCATTTTACAGATGAAAAATACGATAACTAATTTTTTAAAATTCAATTAATGGGCTCAACATCAGGAGGGAGCGAACAGAGGAAAGAACTGGTGAACTTAAACACAGAACAATAGAAGTTGCCCACTCAGAACAAAAGAGAGAAAATGGACTTTAAAAGATGACCAGAGCCTTAGGGACCTGTGGGACTGTAATAAAAGAGCAAACATTCATGTCACAGAAGTTCTGGAAGTAAAGAAAGAAGGTAGAGTTGAAAAAAAGTATTTGAAAAGATAATGGCTCAAATTTTCCCAGTTTTAGCAAGACATAAACCTACAAATTCCAAAGATAACTATCCTCAAAGTCAGTCAGAGCCTGGGTCTAAAAACAATTTGGGGCAGATTCTCGGAAAACTCCATCTCTAGTCCAAACGTCCTTCTAACCTCAGACCTCCTTGCCAACTCTGTCCTTGGTATCCACACTTGGGCCGTCTCAAAGATGCATCCAACTCAACAAGTCCAAAGTAAACTCACAGTTATGCCCTCCAGAGAGGAGTCCCATCACCTTCCACTGTTTCCTGGTTTTCATCCCCGACCCCTCTGTCTCTTCATCCCCACACCCTGTCCTGCCTGGAACCTATTCAATGTTGTCTTCTGTTAAGGCTTTCAGATTTGTCCATCTCTCTGTCTCCTTCTCCACCAACCTAGCCCCCAGGCTACCATCATCTCTTAACAGCCTCCCAGCTGGTCTGCCCATGTTCACGCTTAGTTTTTCACCACTTCGCAGCCAGAGTGGTCTTTTTGCAAACAGATCTGATCTTGTCAGTCCCCTGTGAGAAAAATTCAACAGCTTCCTAGGGCTAAAGGATAAAGACCAACTTGTCTACTGGATCTCAGTTTGGCCCCTGCTGAACTCCCAAGCCTCAGCCCATAATAACCTCCCATTCAATCCCCAAGAGGCGACCACAGGGATTTGGTTCCTCAGACAGAACACATTGCCTTGATTACAGTGACTTTTCACACCCTGTTTCCTGGGCCTAAAATGCTCCCTTCCTCTCTTTGCTTAGTTAACTCATACTCTTTCTCCAGCTCCCAAATAAATGATCATTTGTTCAACTCAACAAGTATTTACTGAACACCTACTACTAGCCAAATACTGTGCTAGGTGCTGGAATGCAGCAACAAATAAATCAAGCTCCTGCCTTCAAGAAGCTTACATTCTCCTGTGAGTTGGGAGAGGAGAAAATAAATAAGTATAAAATGTATCAGGTGGTCATAAGTGCCCTGAAGACAAAGAGGGTAGAGGAAATGAGGGGAGGTAAATGCTATTATATTAATATCTGTTAAGGAAGGTATCTATGAGAAGGTGACATCTTATTTTAACAGAGACCTAAAAGAAGGGAGGGAGTCATGCTGACAGCTGGGGGTAAACAGTGCAAGGTAGAGGGGGCTGCCGTGCAAAGGTCCTGGGGTGGGAGCAGAGCAGCCAGTATGGCTCAGGGAGAGGGAATGAGGGCAAGCGTGGAATGAGACGAGATCAGAGAGAAATAGAGTCATCATTTAAGGGCCCATAGGCCTTGATAGGGAGAAACTGAGACAGCTCCCTGCATCAGTGATTTCAGCTGTTGGAGAATAACATGATCTGGCTTACTTTAAAAGGATCACCCTGGCTGCTGCAAGGGAAAAAACAACAGACGGAGGTAAGGAAGGAAACTGGGAGACTATGAAAGAAGCAATTGCAGCCTTCCAGCTGTGAGATGACGGCCAGCTAGGCCAGGTAGGGGAAGTGGCTGGGGTGAGACATCGCTGGAGCCCAGATGAGCCAATGCCCCTGATGGAAGTTCCCAGCACATGTCCTCCTTCTGTGGTGTTTATAATGAGACATTTATTTGTGCACATTTGATTAATGTCTGTCTCCCCCTACTGGGCTGAAAGCCTTAAGAAGCCAAGAAATGGGTCTTTGCTCACCATTGCATTTCCAACATTCAGTGCCCATAATATATGCTCTATATAGTTTTCTTGAATGAATGAATGAATGAACAAATACCCAAAAAACAAAAACACATACAATGTGCTAAGTCCACCTGGGAAGCCCAGCCTTCCCTGCTCTCTTGAGGCTCTGCAAGAAGCAGTCTGTGCCCAGAACCTCCCCTGCACAATATTAAAGAAGATCAGGGACCGGGCTCACCCGTGTAATCCCAGCACTTTGGGAGGCCGAGGAGGGCAGATCACAAGATCAGGAGTTTGAGACCAGCCTGGCCAATATAGTGAAAACCCACCTCTACTAAAAATACAAAAATTAGCCAGGCATGGTGGCAGCACCTATAGTCCCAGCTACTTAGGAGGCCGAGGCAGGAGAATCACTTGAACCCGGGAGGTGGAGGTTTCAGTGAGCCAAGATCGCACCACTGCACTCCAGCCTGGGCAACAGAGTGAGACTCCATCTCAAAAAAAAAAAAAAAAGAGCAGTGTGACATTTGCCACCCAGGCTCAGGTCCAGGGTCTGCCAGCCATGGCCAGAGGTATAATAATCGCTAGCCATTACTGAGTTTACTTTGTTCCAGAGCCCACTTGAGATGCTTTCTGTTACTTTGCTTGAACCCCATGCAAATCAAATAAAGCAAGTATCATTATTATTGTCCAGATGCACAATCTGTATGGCACACTCACACATTTCTGGGTCCTCCTAGGAGGACCATCACACTCTGAAACTCCTTTCTTTCCTATTGTTTGGAGACAGAGTCACTCTGTCGCCCAGGCTGGAAAGCAGTGGTGCAATCTCTGCACTGTGATCTCCACCTCCTGGGTTCAAGCGATTCTCCTGCCTCAGCCTCCCAAGTAGCTGGGATTACAGGCACCCACAACCATGCCCAGTTGATCTTTTTTTTTTTTTCCAGTAAAGATGGAATTTCACCATGTTGGCCAGGTTGGTCTCAAACTCCTGACCTCAGGTGACCAGCCTGTATCGGCTTCCTGAAGTCCTGGGATTACAGGTATGAACCACTGCACCTGGCCTGAAACTCCCTTCTGAACCTAAGTTTAGATTTCCAATTCCACTGAAATCTCACCCAAATGCAGGGCAATCAGAGGGAGAAGCTTCTACACACCCCAAATCTCAGGCTCTCTTTCCACCTCCTTCCCTTGGCCAAGCGGCAACCTCACGAAGGCAGCCACAAGGCACCCAGAGTCCAGCTTCAGAGTCCACTGGCTCTGTGGGAGTCCTGGAGATGAAGAACACCACTGTCCCCTCTCAGGTGCCCCAGGCCAAATGGACCCAGCAGAGCCTGGCCCAGTAGCTCAAACTGCTGTCTGTGGGGAAACTGGCTGAAAGAGCTCCGGGGCAGGCTCCGTGTCTTATCTGTCCTGCAAATCCAGAGCTGTCAGTGCCAGGACCCAAAGCCTCATTTCTGAGCCTGGTTTGTGTCCTGGCTTAGCCCAGATCCTGAAAGTCAGGAGATGAAGTCATTCCCATCATTCTTCTTGACTCAACAGCATGTTTGAGACGCCAGGACTTACAGTGGCAGGAGAGGCAGTATGCAGTCACCCGGTACACAGGAGCTGCACTCTGAGGCTGGTGTGTCTGAGCAGAGCTGCAGGCCCTACAGATCCCACAGGGAAGGAAGGGAAGGGGAAGGGGAAGACTAAGAGGGTAGCAGTTGAGGAGGGTTCCCACAGCCTCACCTGAAGCCGAAACCTAGCTAGCATCCAGTGGGTGATAGAGCCTGGCATGTTGTATTTTTCAGGGACAGAAAAATCTACTTTTATCCCCTCCAACCAGTTGGAGGTGTGCCTGGAAAAGTGAGTTGAGAAGGGTGGGAGCTGAGCCTGGGGCTCCCTGGGCGATCACAGCCACTGAGGAGTGCTAAGTGAAGAGTGACGGCTGATGACAGAGGGAAGCAAGGGTGGGTGTGCGTGCGCCAGGCTTTCACCGCTTGTTCTGAGCTGCTCCAGAGCTCATATCGATAGAGACAGAATGACTTCATCCACAGGACTCTGCCTGCTGAGAATCAGAAACAAGTTCCGTCTTCCTGGCCAGCTGTGCCAAGACCCCTCAGCTAAACCCGGCAGGGTTCTAGGTCCCTAAGGGGCACGGAGCCTCCACCGACTGTGCTATTTGTGATGTTAGACTCTGGGAACAGTCGGCTCCCATCTGACCCAGCAGCAGCCGGAAAACGTCACCACACTTGATCCAAGAATCCACCCTGGGACCACCAGGCAACCAAGCCACCAGGCTGAAGTTGTAGGCAGCCCCCAGCCCTCTCTCCTAACCCCTCCATCACCCCTTCCTCTGCCTTTCCTGCCATCCACCATTTACCAAAATAAAAACTCAAATTTTAAGGACAAATCCTAGAAAATGAGTGAATACAGAACATCAAGAAAGAAGAATGTAGCATTAGTTTTATCCCTTAGGCTCAGAGCACTGATGAGTTTAAAGAGGGAAGAATCAAGAAGGAAACTTAGGCCAGGCACAGTGGCTCACGCCTGTAATCCCAACACTTTGGGAGGCCAAGGTGGACAGATCATGAGGTCAAGAGATTGAGACCATCCTGGCTAACATGGTGAAACCCCATCTCTACTAAAAATATAAACATTAGCTGGGCCTGGTGGTGCGCACATGTAATACCAGCTACTCAGGAGGATGAGGCAGAAGAATCGCTTGAACCCAAGAGGCAGAGGTTGCAATGAGCCAAGATCACGCCACTGCACTCCAGCCTGGTGACAGAACAAGACTCTGTCTCAAAAAAAAAAAAAAAAAAAAGAAGGAAACCTAAGTGAAGAGAGACAGTGAATGGGGAGAAGCTGGGCAAGATGTTAGAAGGACCAGATTCTAGCCCCAACTCACCACTCACCTGGGGCCTGAGTGTTCCCACCTGCAGGTGGCGCCGGTCATCACTGTTCTCAGCTGAGGTCCTGGCTGGCACAGGGTTGTCTATGGGCATTTGGGGCGGGGGGAGGGGGGAGAACCAGGGAGCCGGCCCCAAGACCACCCCACATCACTTAATGCAGCTTCTAGATTACATTTTATTTTTAGTAGAGACGGGATTTCGCCATGTTGCCATGCTAGTTTTGAACTCCTGGCCTCAGGTGAAACATGTGCCTCAGCCCCTCAAAGTGCTGGGATTACAGGTGTGAACCACCGTGCCTTGCCTCCAGATTACATTTTATTTAAACAAGAGATTCTACAACCAAAAAGCTAGAGCATTAAATATTTTCTACAAAGAATACATACAACCTATAAATAAGTTATAAAGAATAATAAAATGCATACCTATGTACCCCCACCCAGCTTAAGAAAGAGAATAACTTTAATTAATTCATTCATTTTTTCATTTCCTGATTTAAATGTAACATATATTGACTGTACAAATGTTGCAAGATCCGGAAGAGAGAAGACAAGTATCACCACAACTTCATTATCGTACTGCTAACATTCTGGTGACAATACTTCCCTATTTATTCGGGATATGTATCTTTTTTCTGAAATTGAGATCCTATTACGCAAAATGTTCCCTTTTTTTTCCATCATGGCCATCTTCCTTGGACCAGCCTTTCACCTGGCACCCTTTCACCTCCAAGATTTCAAGTTAAAAACCCACGATTTTTTTAGCTGGGGGTGAGATTCAGAGTTGATTTTCCAAAAAGAAGCAGTAGCAGGAATTGATAGATTGGAGAAAATCTGTCCTGTCTGGCTTCCACCTAAACATACACTAAATTAAGAGGTTGATAAAGTGCATCCTGTCTTGTCTGGTCCAGGGCGGTTATCTCAGGATTAATGTTGATTAATGATTGCGTCTCATGAGACTGAAAGCAGGAGGCATCTCTGGAGATAAGAAGGAAAATGAATACCAGTGCTTTGGGGATTTTTTTTTTAAAATGCCTTGCAAGGCTTCTCTGTAGCTCCAAGCCAAGCACCTGGGCCTGTGGCAGATTCTCAGTTCACACCAAGTGTCTGTGCCTCGTCATTGTGCCTGTTCGGTCATCATTTATCCAGAGGAAACGGCACAGTTCTATAAACCTACCTAGAACACACTTAAGCAAAGGGGGACATGCGTTAGAGGAAGACGAGGGTATCACCCATCATTCAAAGAAATCCCATGGGAAAGGCAAGGACCCTGTTGGGTGTCGGAGACAACTGGAACCAGCCAATCAAACAGCCCTTGGATTCTCTCTTCCTTGTCCTCTCTGGGTTCTATTTTCTCACCCTAAAGATAGCTTTCTCCAAGAAGTGGGAAAGATGGCCACTGACCTCATTCATGTTTTCCATCTTAGGAGTTTTACTGCCAGAGAAAGCCTTACTCCCTTCCTTAGCCTCCGTTAAAAGAAAAACGAAACGCTGCCTGGGAAGAATTGAGATTGGCCTGACTTTCATCAGGTGCCCCATCCTGGACCATTCCATGGTGGCCAGGGTCACTGAGCATGGCAGCACATCGTCCACATCACGGCCACGCAGCTGGGGGATATCTGAGCCTGAGGACGGTGGCTGATCCCAAGCAGGAGTTGAAATCATGAAAGTGGCTGAAATCACCCAGTGAGCGTACAGAAGGAAAAGGAGAAAGCAGGGCAGAACCCTGGGCGTAAACGCAATTTAAAAAGAAGACAAGGAATCCAGGAAAAAAAGAGGACATGACTAAAAAGGCAAATAAATGGAAAATCCAGAGAGCACAGAGCCACAGGAGCCAAGAAGGCTGGGGTTTGGAGGACGAGGAAGTGCACCAGCCTTGAAGTCCAAGAAAACATGCAAACGAGAATGGCCCTGCGGTCTGGGGTCTGGCAGTAAGAGGGGCGCTAGTGATCTGTGCAGATACCATTTCCATAGAGGTAGGAGTGGAAGATAGCTGAAGACTAGCAAATGCAAACTGAGGGTGGTTCTTGAGGAAAGCAGATAGGGAAGGTGGAGAAAGTGCTGGAAGAGGAAGAGGGAGAGGCGGAGGGGACAGTCCCTTCCACCTTAACCACATGGGTTTATAGATTAGACCTCCCTTGACACTAAACCCTTTGCATGCAATCCCCTGCTATTCAATCCAATGTCACATTAAATATGCATACTGTACACTGTGAGAAACTATTTCTAATAATAATAGCTAATACTTTTTTTTTTTTTGAGACGGAGTTTTGCTCTTGTTGCCCAGGCTGGAGTGCAATGGCACAGTCTTGGCTCACTACAACCTCTGCCTCCCTGGTTCAAGCAATTCTCCTGCCTTAGCCTCCTGAGTAGCTGGGATTACAGGCACACGCCACCACACTGGGCTAATTTTTTATGTTTTTAGTAGAAACAGGGTTTCACCAAGTTAGCCAGACTGGTCTCAAACTCCTGACCTCAGATGATCTGCCAGCCTCAGCCTCCCAAAACATTGGGATTACAGGCATGAGCCACCGCACCCAGCCCTAATAATAGCTAACACTTCCTGTAATAAATCACACCAGTCTGACTCAAGCTCACATTCTCACCCATTCTTTCTGCTCCTTTCCCACTGGTCCACTAAAGTAAAGGAGGGATTTATCCAGAAGGAGATGGTAGAGCAACAGAGGCCACCTCCTCCCAGACTTACAGCCTTCCCCTAAGAAAGATGAGTGATCTCTCCTTCTCTGTCTGCCAACCATCCACCTCCATTCTACCAACACCCTCTCCCAGCTCTCTGAAGGAAACAAAGCCCTCTCTGAGTTATGTTTGCAGGCACAACCATCAGTTTTGGACCAAACAGCAATTCTAGACAACTGCAATATTCAGGGTGTCTGCGCCCTATCTGACGGTCCCCTCCCTGGAGTCTGAATCTCCTCTTCTCTGCTTCATGCTGTAGGAAACTGCAGGACTGACAATGAGGTCATGAAATGCCTGGGTATGTAAAAGGCAGACAGTGCTGGACTACAGGAAACAATTCGGGGCTGGCTTTATTTAGTGTCTCACAGCCACTAATTACCAGGCAGATCCTGATGCCATAGCTGATAGGTCAGCACAAGGCAGCTAGGACACCCACGATGTGGCCTTCTAGAAATAAGACCAAAAGCCCATTCTCATAACTTGTCTTAAAAGTAGGTTCCCCTCTGGTTCTGCCACATCCACTGCCAGTGACCTCACTTCAAATCCGGCTGTGATGCATTGGAGCTGCTGGCACTCACCTGACTGTCACAAGTCCCTGTCCTCTGTCACATTCTTCCTGTTGATTGCAGTATTTTTCTTCCTGCCTATGGCCTAATTTTTAGGGCAGGAGGATGACAGAAGACCTTCTGTCTGTTCCCACTTCTAAAATATTAGGTGTAAAGAAATATTCTCTCTGAATTTAAAACTTTCCACGTTGAGCTACTAACCTGAAGGTTACTCTTTACTTTTTTATTTCCCCTTTCCCCTCTTCCTTTCTTCTCCTTTGATTCCTCTTCATTTAAGTCAATCCCCACCCTCTGCTCTCTCCACATTACCCTCATCCCTCTTCTTCAGTTCTTATCCCTCTATTACCCATCTTTTCTCTTTTCCATGGTCCAGACCACAGCAAAGCAACAGAGACACCTAGCGCACAAAATCTATGGAGGCTGCCTCGGTGCAGCCATGACCTTGAGAGTGACTGACCATAGACACCTCCCTCACCTCGCCCTGGATCCAGCCCTGTTCCCTCCTTCCCCATGTCTCTTCCTTTACATCATTCAAATACGGATTTGTCTTCCATCTCTCCCTATTCCTTTGCTCTTTTGGCCACCTGGTAGAATGTTTGTTCCTTATACATGTAACAACTGTATTAACTAGAAATACCCATTCAGCTACTGTATTGAAAGCCAGCTTACGTAGGGCATACACAAGATAGAAATCTATTTACTTTTCCTCCAACATGTGGGAGTAAGCAGACCTAGGCTGATGTGGCAGCTCCACAGCCTCAGGGTTCTTCCAGCCCATGGCTCTACCATCCAGCACCAGGCTTCCATCTCAGCGTAGGATGGCTGCTCCAGCACCCACCACCACCCCTGCATCCCACCCAGAGGAGGGGAAGAGAGGAAGAGGAGGATTTGCTCCAACCCCTCTCTGGGCTTGACTTCTGCTCACACATCCCGTTGGCCAGAACTCAGTTATAGCACCACACCCACTGCAAAGGAAGTTAAGAAATGTTTTTTAAATTTTGTGCCCAGCCAAAACTTGCTACTAAAAAGGGGAGAGTTGGAGGATAACTAGCAATATTTTCCACGTTTTTAGTGTACTGAGAAATTGCATCTTTCTTCCTCGAACTAGTAGGGAGAGGGAAACAATAGCTAGCCCTCCCCTATTCTTGTCCTTAATAGTGCATTTTAGATGAAATGCATTTAGATGCACTTCTATAATAAGTGGAATTGTGGCAGAATAGTGACAATGATGAAGATGATGAAGACAAAGACAAAGATGAAGGCAACAGTTGACACCTACATATCACTGTCCAAGTGTGGACAGTATTCTAAGCCTTTTTATTAAGCCCTCCATATTAACCCACTTTAACTGTACAACAGCCTGAGATACACTGTTTTTTTTTTTTTTTTAAGACAAAGTGTTCGCTCATGTTGCCCAGGCTGGAATGCAATGGTGTGATCTCTGCTCACAGCAACCTCCGCCTCCCGGGTTCAAGCGATTCTCCTTCCTCAGCCTCCCAAGTAGCTGGGATTACAGGCACCCATCACCACGCCTGGCTAATTTTGTATTTTTAGTAGAGAAGGGGTTTCTCCATATTGATCAGATTGGTCTCAAACTCCCAACCTCAGGTAATCCACCTGCCTTGGCCTCCCAAAGTACCGGGATTACAGGTGTGAGCTACCACACCCAGCCAAGATATACATCATTATTATTCCTATTTTACAGATGAGGTAATTGAAACAAAGAGAAGTTGTAGTGACACAACTGAAGTCACACAGCTATGAGGGATGACTCTCGAGTCAAGCCTAGGTAGTCTGGCTCTAGAGAGAAACACTGTAAACAATATCATTAGATGTTATTCCTGGTGGTGACACTCGAATATGTTGCCCAGTTTTAGGAGACCCCATGGCAGACAGCACCATGCCCTGCTCTGGAGGTGACAATAGGGTCATTAACACCGTCTTCTACATGAACGTGCAATGTGACGGTCTAGGTCATGTCCTTCCCCCTCCCCTAATAAGTCTAGATTCTCTTCTTAATTCTGCCCAGTGCCCGTCTCCTGCTCAACTAAAGTTCTTCATCTCTCTTGGGAAACTGAAGGCCTTTCTGAATGGTTTTCCAGGGCACATTGACTGATGCTGTCAATCCAGGAGTTCCTGAGCTTGCCTCCATGTCAGAGTCACTCTTAGAACTTTATAATAATGCAAGTGCCCAAGACTCACCCCAGGATAGTCTGAACAAGAAAGTCTGGGGAAATCTTATTTTTGACACCTGATATTTGAAGTCTGTACAGGGTAATAGTAATATGTTAATTAATATGTTAAATTAATAGTAATAGGCTGAATCTGATATTGAATCTTCTCTGCGGTGTCCCGCCCTAGTGACACTCAGCCTGTGTACGGAGCCCACGCTAGTCCCAGGTCTACAACAGAAGCTCACACTGACTGAGTACCCCAGCCACCAGGACAAGGATTGACGGATTCTCTCATCAAATCCACCCGGAAGCCCTCAGCGCTCAGTGCAATTAGCACTGACCACAGGGAAACAGACTCCAAACGCTAAGTGTGTGCCTCAGGTCCTAAGCTAGTAAGTGAAGTGCTCTGGTGCATGTGAGCCTGTGTGCTGACTTTAAAGAGGGCATGCTTACCTGCCATGCAGTCCTGCTCCTGCGCTGCAGTGCCTCCTCCCAGCAGTGTTTTGACCTCTCTTCATACCTTATTCTTTTAGACAGAGTCTCACTCTGTGACCCAGGCTGGAGTGCAATGGTGCAATCTCAGCTCACTGCAACCACCGCTTTCTGGGCTCAAGCGATTCTCCTGCCTCAGCCTCCCCAGTAGCTGGTATTACAGGCATGTGCCACTACTCCTGGCTAATTTTTCTTTTTTAGTAGAGACGGAGTTTCACCATAGTGGCCAGGCTGGTCTCGAACTCCTGGCCTCAAGTGATCTGCCTGTCTCGGCCTCCCAAAGTGCTGGGATTACAGGCATGAGCCATGGTACCTGGCCTCTGTTTTTAAAATATGAAAGCTGTGACTCAAAGAAGTCAAGAAAGTGGTCCAAGTCACATAACTTGTAAGTGGCTCAGGTAGACCTTGAATGTCATTTGTCTGAGCCAAAATCCCAGGTTCCTCTCCATAAGTCACACGGCTTTCCTGCAGAGCCCCGCAGCCCCCACCACCCCGCCACGTGTGACCTGAGCATGGGCAGTACACGCAGCCGACTTGAAATAACTGCTTCTGGCTGGACGCAGTGGCTCACACCTGTAATCCTAGTATGATAGGAGGTGGAGGCCAGTGGGTTACCTGAGCTCAACAGTTTGAGACCAGCCTGGGCAACGTGGCAAAACGCTGACTCTACTAAAATTACAAAAAATTGGCTGGGTGTGGTGGTGCACACCTGTAGTCCCAGCTACTTGGGAGGCTGAAGTGGGAGGATCACTTGAACCCGGAAGATGGTGGTTGTGGCAGTGAGCTGAGATCACACCATGGCACTCCAGCCTGGGCAACAGAGCGAGACTCTGTCTCTAAACAAATAAATTAATTAATAATCACTTCTCACATGGAAAGATGATGAGAAACTCTTGCACACAGACAACAGGAGACGTATATGTGAAAGTTCACTGCAATGCTGCTCACAGAAGATGAAACCAGGAACAGCCCACACGCCCTTCAGTGGAAGAACAGATGAAAGAAACATGGGCTATTCACTCAGCAGAACAGTATGCAGCAGTCAGAACAACAGACCTGCCACAATACGGCAGAATCTGAGCAATATAATCTTAAACCAAAAAGGCAACCAGCCAGGCACATTGACTCACACCTGTAATCTCAGCATTTAGGGAGGCAGAGGCAAGGGGGTGGCTCAAGCCCGGGAGTTCAAGACCATCCTGGGCAGCATAGCAAGACCTCATCTCTAAAAAAAGAAAGAAAAGGCCAGGTGCAATGGCTCATATCTGTAGTCCTAGCACTTTGGGAGGCCAAAGCAGGTGGATCACCTGAGGTCAGGAGTTCAAGACCAGCCTGGCCAACATGGCAAAATCTCATCTCTACTAAAAGCAAAAAATTAGCCAGGCATGGTGGCACATACCTGTGGTCCTAGCTACTCAGAAGGCTGAGGCAGGAGCATCACTTGAACCCCGGTGGTGGAGGTTGCAGTGAGCTGAGATCTCACCATCTCAATTCAGCCTGAGCAAAAAAGCGATACTCCATGTAAAAAAAAAAAAAAAAAAAAAAAAAAACTAAAATTTTTTAAAGGCATCTTTAGGAATGCATATAGATGCAATAAAAACACCTAAAAAGGGGCCAGGCGTGGTGGTTCACGCCGGTAATCCTAGCACTTTGGGAGGCTGAGGTGAGTGGATCACCTGAGGTCAGGAGTTCAAGACCAGCCTGGCCAACATGGTGAAACCCCATCTGTGTTAAAAAAAAAAAAAAAAAAAAAAAAAACCTAAAAAGGAAAATAAAGGATTGATGGACAGAGAAATCAGGATGATTCCTAATTTGGGGAGTGGGCTGGGAGGAGTGTATGGTTAAACGTAGGTTATTGTCAAGGCCCTAGCTTTTGAGCTAGGTTTACAGGACCTAATTACATTGGAATAAATGAATGAATGAAAGTGGTCGGTCCATGGGTGAATGATGAGTGTGTCAGAATTCCATTATAATGATTAGCCCAAATCTGTGCACCCTGAGGTCCAATTTAAAGAAAGGCCAGGTTAACAGATAAATAAATGTTTTGACATGATGCATTATCAGCTCTTGGAAGAAGGGATTGAATTCTCTTTCCAGTTTTAGTGCTCAGCTGTGTGCCTTGAGGAAAACAATCACAAACACCAGGGAAAAGGAGCCCAGAGAAAATACCTGAACTTGAACCCACTGATCACTGAAAGCAGGGCAGGTTGTTTAAGAGGGGATTCCATGGCCAAGTGAAGTGCGATTTCAGCAAAGGCTCTCAAAACTATGATCCCTCCCACACAGAGAGCACACACACATGCATGCACACACATCTGCTGCTGCTATGGAAAAAACCACCTGGGATAAAACCTGAAGAGCACATGCTTCCCCAAAGGTAACATGTGCATTTAAAATCATAGTACAATGTAAATGACATATCTTCTCTCCTAAAAGCATATTTCTCACATGGAAAGAGGGCTATGCCACATGAGAGAGAAGAAATAGAGCAGAAAGAGTGGCTGAAAGAAGTCCAGGTAAATTTTGCTGGCTTTTAATCACTTCAACTGGCCCTCCCTGAAGACTGGGCAATAGAAGTCCCTCCCCCCAGGGCTGTTGAGCTTCTCAATTCTCTGATGACACTGTCACTAAGTTCTGAGACCCTACTGGAGACAAATGTCCACAAGGAGGAGGCAGCAAGTTGCCAAAAGCCTGGCACTGAGTAGAGGAGCCTGCCTGGATGCTCCGCTTCTCACACAGTCTGCAGCTGCCGTGCTCCGTGCCACAGGAGAGTACTGCAGCACTGACAGCCATCAGAAGGACCAAGCACTACAGCACTGACAGCCATCAGAAGGACCACGGGTTGAAGTCTCAGCTAATCAGAGGCTGAGGTGGGAGGATTGCTTGAGCCCAAGATGTCAAGGCTGCAGTGAATTATGATCGCTCCACTGCACACTAGCCTGAGTGACAGAGAGAGACCCAATTTCGAAAAAAACAAAAAAAAACAAAAACCAAGGACCACAGGCTCCTGGACTCCTAGCCTATGGGAGTAGTCTTTTTTTTTTTTTTTTTTTTTTTTTTTTTTTTTTTTTTTTTTTATTTTGTTTTATTGTGTGAAACCACGGACTGAGAAAAGGTTGCAAAAAAACCCACAAAACCAACAAAAAGAACACCGCACACACGAAACAACACACAAACCTTTGTTATTTTCTTCTTGTTGTTGACATGGAGTCTCACTCTGTCACC
>CAUYQU010060860.1:0-53811 GCA_963574635.1 Cheracebus regulus | reverse complement strand
GTACCGATGGGTTTTAACTTTTTATTCAGTTTGTCTAATTGTATTTTTTTATTGGGGCATTTAATCCATTTAAATTTAGGATTAACATTGATATATGTGAGTTTGATACTGTCATTTGATGCTAACTGGCTGTTTTGCCCGTTAGTTGATATAGATTCTACATTATGGTGATTCTACATTATGGTGATACTCTTTACCTTTTGGTAAGTTTTTGGGATAATTGATACTGGTTATTCCTTTCTGTATGTAGTGCTTCTTTCAGAAGTTGTTGTAAAGCAGGCCTGATGATGATGAAATCTCTGAGTTCTTGCTTGTTTGTAAAAAATTTTATTTTTTCTTCACGTGTGAAACTTAGTTTAGCTGGATATGAAATTCTGGGGTGAAAGTTCTTTTCTTTAAGGATGTTGAATATTACCCCCCACTATCTTCTAGAATGTACTTTTGAGGAGTTACTGAAGAAAACAATGTAGAGGTAGAGGCTCTAGGTACCATCCATTACTCCAGTTATGGTCCAAAGAAGAATAGAGAGCCGGTTTTGTAGATTGAACTAAAAGTAGACAGGCATCCTGTTCCCAAGAATCTTTCAAAAAAATATATAAAGAGGAATCTTAAACTTTACCATTAGTGATTTATTTAGTTAGTCCAAATATTGAAAATGCCTTTGGGAGAGACAATTAATTACATATTTATTCTCCTAATGTATAGATGTTCATAATTTTCCACGCCTACAAGAGGAATTTCATAAGAAAATCTTGGATAGAGACAGAAGGGAGGGGTGAACGAGGGGAAGGAGGAAGGGTTAGAGAGGGAAGGGAATAAGAGGGTAGGCAAGGGGAAGAGAGGAGAAAGAAAGGAATGAAAAATAATGTTGAAAAGGCATACAGAGGCAAATGGGGAGCCCTGAGAAAGTCTCATAATTTTGCCAAGAACAGGTCTGTCTCAAGGTAGTTTTCTCCTCTCCATACCCATGGTTTGTGTAGTCAAGGGATGGGGTTAAAATGCTTACAACAAAGTATACCAAGGATCTCCGAATGTAGGTGCTCCTAGTGGCCTGTACCTTAGCACAGGTGAATGCTACACATGCACACTGTTACACACTCAATATCACAGTGAATAAAATAGATGTCTGTAAGCAAAAATATAACCAATTCACAAACAAAGGAAAGGAGGGAAGAAGAGGAAGAGTGAAGAGAGAGAGAAGAAACACCTACTTTGGCATTAAAGTTGGTTTGTGAGTATTTTAAATAATTCAGCTTTTTAGCTTAAGGTATTCCACCCCCTCATTATTGCTTTTCAGGTCTAGAAGACAGATCCAGGAGCAATTCAATCCAGTTAGAAGGGAAAAGAGAGATTTTCTCTGGCAATTGCTATGCAAATGTGTGTGTCAGAAAACAGAAAAGGTGACACTAAGCAGCCACAGTTGGTTGTCGACAACACAATTCCTCTTTACTTTCTGTGTTCCATGCATTTTAAAAGAAACCTTAACCTAATAGAAAGAGGTCCTAGGTAGTTCTGCCAAGGTCAGTGCCAGCTTTCATCACCCCCTCCAGAAGTGCTAACTCAACCAGGTAAAACTGCCTGGGGCCACCCTCCCACTCAACATTATATTCAATTGTCATATTCATGTTTTCAGTAATAGGACTTGCTGGTGTGTGACACTTTTTGAAACTCTTGATATCGTGGGCTTGTAAAACAGTTAAATGGGTAATAGTGTCCGACAGTGGTAATTAATCTTAGTGGAGAAACCTGTTTCTAAATTGGAAGCATCACTTAAAGGTATTTCAATTTAGTGTCTGCTCATTAAAAGTTGTATTTGGGTTTCTACTCCTGACCTATAGTTTTCAAAATAATCATGTTAGGCCTGAGCACTTAGATTTTCAGTGTTATGAACTCATACACTGACCCCCATCTAAACTTTTTCTCAGCCCAGTGTATGGGAATGAGGAGTGGTGAGGGAGGGGGAAGGAAGACTGGAAAAGCAGAGAACTCAGAAAGTGAAGGATGGAACCTTGGATGGAGACTGGCATCTCTGGGGCAAAACTCTCACTTTACTGAAGACAAGAAGCCCAGAGAGGTTAGAAAATTATCAGAAATATTTCAGCTAATTATCTGCAGACAGGAATCCAAGGTCATATATTTTAATCCTACTCAGCCCCAGGGCAAACATTATTTCAGTCCTGGTTTCCTCCTGCAAAACTAGTCTCTCAGAAGCAAGCAAAAGAATTTTTGCTCACTCATGGATAAAATGGAATATTGCAAGCACAACAGAGCAACTGAATGTCTATAAACACTAAAAATAGACTAAGGCCAACAGATAACTAAATGAAAAGAAAAACACCCCAGTGCTTACTATGAGCCAGGCAAAGTTTTAGGGATACAGCTCACAGTCAAGCAGGAGATACAGATGTAGATGTGAAAATACTGAAAAATATAGAATACTGAAAGATGAAAAATAGCTTGGAGACTTTGCCTATTGAAGAATAGCCACTAGAAGTAGGTATTGAAGGTTCTCATAAATTTCAGTAAGAAATAATACACTTTTTATTCAACATACAACCAGTTTGGTGGGTTTATTATAGAGTTCTAACCATTCTGATATTTTCAGTATTAGACTGAAAACAAAACAGTAGCTACTTTAATATCCCTTTCCTCTTCTCTTTCTAGAAAATGTGGTTATGTAATCTCAATTGCAGTGATGTTGTGACCTATTTAGTGGAAACTATATGCATAAGTGATTTCCCTGAGCCTTTTTTCACTTCAACCTTGCATGGACATCTAGCAAAATATATTTATAGAATACACTGTATAGCTCTTTGGTTTATCAAGTAAATACATTTTGTATTCTACAAATATGTTTATAATATAGGCAAAAAAATGATCGATTCAGCCACCTCTTTCTGCTTCTTTTAGTTATCCTGTGAAATTTTTGTGAGTGCAAAACTTCTGGTGACCAAGTCTTCAAGTGTTTCTGGTTAAATAAATGTAAAAGGAAGACAAATTTTACAGATCTTTGTAGCTGACAATCCTGTTGCAGTGGAATCAGTCCTGGGATTTGAGCCCAAAAGTTCTTTACAGAAAGCCAGGATACATAAGCAGTTCAACAAAGCAGTGAGCAGAAATAAAAAGTGCTAGCGTGGGGGCTTTTTAAAATCAAGTACAGGTGATTTCAGTCTGTGCTTTTAGCTAGCATTTAGGATTTACACAAGCAAAAAAAAAAAATCTGTATATGCAGAGTCTACTTTGATGGAGACAGGTATTGCAGAGCCTACATTTGATAAAATTCAACTCTTGAGTAAACGAGAATAATTTGGTAAAATTTAAAAAATGGTTGAATGGTTGATTAGTATATTTCTATAGTTATATTTACATCTACATCTAAATAATCTCATTATTGGAGCCTTTTAAATAGTGAGTCATAGCTTCTATACAGAGTAGTCCACAGAGAAAAACTTTGGGATTTGGGATTAATGAGAAATTATTTTTAATTTCAAAAAATATTTTTTTAGAAATGTTATTTCATAAGTAGTTTGTTCTGTAGCTGTGCTAAAAGTAAATAAAGAAATATCCTGTAAGCATTTTTTAAAAGTTTATGTAACTATTTTCATTATATCACATATTTATCTCTAATGTTTAGATAATTGGTTTTTTAATTGAGAATGTGATACATATGTACATGGGTATGAATGATTTCAAATCCAGTTAACATAAAACATGACAACTTAATCAACTAATGGGTTATTTTTTGTAGACAAGTGAGTCTCACACTTTAATGTGTACATGAATTCTCTATGGATCATACCGATATGCTGATTCAGATTCAGTAAGTCTAGGGACAAGCCTGAGCTTCTGCATTTCTACAAGCTATCAAGTGATGCTTCTGCTAGCAGTTACACATTTGAGAGAAATCTTAGCTAACAAGAGGTCAAGGCTCTGGCTTTGATTTGCTCACTCCACAATGTCAAAACCAGAGTCTCTGTGATTCTTTTGCTCTTTCCAGGTGGCTATAAGATGTTTACTCCAGCTCCAGCCATCAACCTGCATTTATGGCAGGAAGAGAGGAGAAAGGGTAAGGTCAATGCCATGCAATCTATCTCTAAATGATTTTCTTTTCTTTTTCTTTCTTTCTTTTCTTTTCTTTCTTTCTTTCTTTCTTTTCTTTTCTTTCTTCTTAAAGGAATGAATTACATGCCCCACTTGTTCTTAGGGGGACTAGAAATCAGGAGACAGGGTTGTCATGATTATGTAGATCATTTAAGTTCCTCACTTTAGGCTGGGCACATTGCTGTCCTTAACAAAACCAAGGAGTCCTTTTAGGAAGAAGTAAATGGGTATTGGACAACAATTAGCAATGCCCACCACAATGAACATGCTAAGAAAAAAATGTTCAAATAATACAAAAGATATGTGCAAGGAAAACATTTTCCTATTATTAATGCTTGATCTGTTTCTCCAGAAGAAACTATTGAAACACTCTTTGCAAACATCCTAACTGAGAAAATCACACAGTAAAAGCTACCAGACCTAACTGAGCCCATCTTGCTTCTCACCTCTAAACTGTCTTTGTTCATTCCTGAGTGTAGGCATAACTAGCTCTAGGAAGAAACTTAGTGCATAATTTAAATAATGGCCCTTCCTAAAGACTGAACTGTTCTTAGAAAACAAATAACAGGCCACCAGGCACCAAGTCAAGAGGGGCTGGAATTCTAAATATTACCATCCATTATTCTGGAGGTTATAAGACTTGCAACTTCCCCAATTACTCTTGAAGGTAACATCACTATTTGTGAACCTAAGATCAGCCTTTTGAAATATCTTTTCAAATTCATGCATTTCTAACAACCAGATTGCCCCACCTGGACCTGCCCACCAGTTCTGTGGCCCCCACCCAGAACAGCTTTGACGCTATGATTTCATCCCCCAGCCAACCAATCAGCACTCCTGATTCACTGGCTCTCTACCCACCAAATTATCCTTAGAAACTCTGATCCTTGAGTTTTTGGGGAGATTGATTTGAGTAATAATAAAACTCCACTCTCCTGTACAGCTGGCTCTGCCTGAATTACTCTTTCTTCATTGTAATTCCCTTTTGTTGATAAATTGGTTCTGTCTAGGCAAGGTGAAACCATTGGATAGTTACACTTATAATTTCCTGATGTATTCCTCCAAAACTTTGTCTTTAAACCTACAAATAGATGTATATGTACACTTGTTTTCTTTCAAAACTCAATAGATTTCAAAATAACATATTAAAAATGATGCAAGGTATGATTTTCCCCTTGAATAAACTCAGGTTTGCTGTTTTAACCATATGTCTATTGATATTTTGGGGACTTCAGTGGACTTCAACTAAATCTTTATTCAAAGATACATCTTCCCTTTCCCAGGTTAAGCTGCAGCCAGTGGTTTTCTGTCTTTCAGAAAGAAGTGTGGTTGATTTTTACTTTCTCTTCCCACGTAATGCTTCCCCTACTTGTTAACTATTGTTTTGTGTTTTGACAGCATTTAAAAAGATGGAGAAAGTAGATAAGAGAGGTAAGTCAGGACAACTATTGGCTATATGGGCTTTGAGTTTTGCAAATGGTAAAAGATGATTCTTGGGCACTTTTCATGAGTTCCTACTGCTGCACTGCTGTCCTGAAATTCTCTTGACCTGGGCAGATGCCTTTATTTTAGCTAGCTGATTGCAATATCTTTTTCTGGAATCTGGCTTTCACTCCCATGTACTTACTACATGGTCTCACCATCCCTCTAGGGTGTTCTGTTGGAGTACAGACAAGTTCAAGTCATAATTACACTTTCTGTAGTCAATGCTTACCATAGAAAACATCTAGATGTTACTTGGTTCTTAGAAACTTGAAAGAATCAGACAAAGTATATTTACTTATTTTCTGCAGCTACAGGCAATATAAATTTTCTCAGATGTGATTCAGGGACAAGTCCTTAATACTCCAACTGTGAACTCTCCAAGTGTTGAAACCACCTTTGGAAAGTAATGACTGAGACAGTGAAAGAAATCTAACTTAACTAACTCCATCTTACTTCTAACCTGCAAGCATTCCTGGGCATAGGCTGAACTAACTTTGGGAGAAACTTAGTTTATAGTTACAGTTTAAACAAAGATGATAACAGCCCTTTCCCAAAGCAGACCTCCTTCTTGCCTGGGGACTAGATTGCCTTTGTAGGACTAACATTAACCACAAGATGAGAAATTATGGTTTAGGAGTCGTGAAGCTGGAGGCCACAAGATTCTGACCTTCCTTAAACTCTTAAGATCAGTGTTTGAGATATTTTGCAGACACTGCTCTTGATGGATCAGCTGGCACCACCCAGATCAATAAATCAGCTCATCTGAACTTGTGGCCCCCAACCCAGGAGCTGAGTCAGTACAAGAAGACAGCTTTGACTCTATGATTTCATCTCTGACCAATCAGCACCTCCCCCCACTCACCACATTATCCTTAAAAACTGTTCCCTGAACGCATGGGGAGACTGTTTGGTGTAATAATAAAACTTTGGTCTCCCACACAGCCAGCTCGGTGTGAATTACTCTTTCTCTATTGCATTTCTCCTGTCTTGATGAATTAATTGGCTCTGTCTAGGCAGTGGGCAAGGTGAACCCCTTGGGTGGTTATAGTGTTCTCAAAGGTCTCATATCCCCAGGCTTGAGGTGAAGTGGAAAGTGTTACATCTTCTCCACCAAAAGATGTAGGGGAACACCTATGTGGCAAGCACTTCCTCTCAAAAAAGTATTTAGAAAATCTTTTTTAAGTCTCTGATCATTTTTATATCTTACCTGGCTGAGGGTATAATAATATAAAAGCAGTTATAGACAATTTGCATTACAAATGTTGTACATGGGAACCTGTTTACTTCTTCAGTATTAAACTATTGTATTGGTGTCTCAATTTTAGCATCCCTTTATTGATCCAAAGGGCATATGCCATTTCTAGTGTTCTTCATTCCTTTGCATAGATACATGTTTCAATTTGAGATTATTTTCCTTTAGTTTAAAGACTTTCCTTTAATATTAGTTGTGGTACAAATCTGTTGGTGATGAATTCTTTCAACAATTTTATGTCTGAAATGGCAATTTTTTCTCCTTCATTTTTGAAAAATAATTTTACTTTGAGTAGAATTCTAAGATGATAGATTTTCCTTTCAGTATTTTATATATTCTATTCCACTGTATTTTGGATTACATTGCTTTAAATGAGAAATAGACTGTTATTCTTTGTTCATCTGTACAAAATTTGTGCTTTTAATTTTTTCTCTATCACATTTCAAGTGATTTAATTATAGTACTCTTGTTTCAAGTACTAGGGATTTGTTGACATTTTTGGATCAGTGGGTTTATAGCTTTCATAAAATTTTGGCTATTATTTCTTCAACTACTTTTCTCTCTTTCAACTTTCTCTCTTGGGCACTCCAATTACATGTTTAGTAGACTGCCTGAAATTGCCTCACAACTCACTGATGTTCTATTTATTTTACTTTCCATATTTCTTTTTTTCCATCTAAGTTTGAATAGTTTCTATAGCTTTGTCTTTAGGTTAACTAATCTTCTTATCTGTAGTGTCTAATCTGCTGCTAAACCACCCAATATATTTTTTATTTCAGAGTTATAGTTTTATTATTAGAAATTTGATTTGGGTCTATATCTCTACCTAATATGTTTATTCTTCTGTCTTTTACAGTATATGCAATATAGTTATAACAGCTGTTTAAGAACCGGTTGAATGTCTACATACTTTGTCATTTGTGTAATTTCTGGGTCTGTTCCTATTAACTTATTTTTTCTTCTGCTTATGGGTTATTGATCCATAATGAGCAATTATAGAGCTCACTTTGTTTCTCCTTCTCAGAAATCACAGTTATGTACTACCTGATGTGTCTGAAAATTATTCTTTTAAATATTAAATCTTTGTTTTTAGTTGTTTTAGTCATGAAGGTAAATAAGCTTACATTCCATTTTGGCAAGAAGAGGAAGTTCACATTACAAGTTCTAAATGTATAACAATTTAGTACATCAGCCAGGATCATCTGACATAGAATTTTGTTTTAATTTTACACTGTTAGGCAAGGGAATTGTCTTTTCTCCAAATAGTCACCTTACATTTTATTTTTTTGAAAATATAAAACATATATAAATATATATAAATAGATGCCTAAAATATGCAGTAGATGACAAAGGTAGGATTTTACCCTCAAAGTGTATGATATTTAGAATTTATTTCACCCTTTGAGCAAAATCCCACGCCACATTATGGGTAGCAGCTGGTGTTAATGGTAAATACTTCCTTTAAATTGAAAAACTACTGAAATCTACTTTGAAGGTGCAACGGAATGGACTTCATTTTAACTCAGTAATTTCAAAGTCCACCTGACAAAACATAGTTCTCTCCTGTGTTAAGAAATCTCTTTCTTAGTCTGGAATTTTCTGTGTCAGAATTAAGCATCTCAGAAACTTTAGTTCCATGGAAGGGGAAAAAAATCAATCCTGTTTTTGGTTAAAACATTATACCAAAAGTTTTCTATACATTTTTTTCTTGATCCATTGTTTCTTTTTGCTATATTATAGTGCAATAATCCTTTCTAAGAATCTCTTTTGAACAGCCTGTTTATTTCCATCATTATTATTTTTATTCACTACCACATGAAAGTCTTTTAAATTTTAAACTCTTTGAGTGTGTATGGGGGAGGAATTGGGGTTGGACAAAAAAAATTACTACAAAACTTGAGAAAGTAAAAGCATGGACAAATTATTTTGAGCATAAATCTCAGTAGCATCTGTCCACTCTGCTGCACCGCTGTGGCTAATTGATCATGAAGTCATTAAAAACAAGAGCAACAAAACAGAACAACAACAGCAAACAAAAACCTAAACTCTCTGGTCTGGCCAAATGTTATTGCCTAGATGGTTTGTATAACCATTTGCCTATTGGTAGACTATGTTGGTCGGTGGAAGCAAGTTAGTGTGATGGGGAGATTGGTTAAGACTGCGAATTTTTGTGATCTGTTAAGGTCCTACAGAAATGTGGTCTTCTGGACTCTTACCATGTATCATGATAGGTACAATGGTAAATCATGGACTTGTTAGTCACATGATCCTTTTTGTTTGTTTGTTCTTACTACCTACTAGACTGAAGGGTTCTGTATATTAGGCTCTGGAGATCACCAACATTGTCTTCTTGTTGCCCAAGTACAGTGTCTGGCACATGGCAGGTACTTGCTATATATTGATAATACAGTTATTAAATAAATGAGTAAATTTCGCTCCACCGACTAGTCTCCTCAGGTTAATTTTTATGTAGAACCTTTAGTTCTAGAATTTATTTCTTTATACTTTTGGTATGTTTAGGATCATATTCCAGGAAATTATTATGTTTTTATACATGTAAGACTTTATTTCACTCTTTTTCATCTGATACTATGTTTTGTTCATAATTACTAAATTCAGTGGCTATTTTGCCTTAGACCTTAATTTTTTTTCAGAAATCACTTTAAACAACTCAAATTAAAAAAATTGTTTGTAGTTCAAATTATTTTATTATCTAAATTTCAGTATTTTTCTGTTTCTTTGCTTCATAATACAGCTCTAATCTGGTAATAATTACGTTATATCATCAAGGGATGTTTTTCGAAAGGGAAAAGCTGTAGGTCTTTTTTTTCTTTCTACTTCAATGATTGCCAGATCCATACTCCTATGGTCATCTCTCTTCCTCAAAAAGGAATAAAATAAAAAGTACCTATATTATTGTTGACCTACTGAAAATGTGTTAGAAATGTTCCCTTAAAATCAGCTATAGATTTTTTGCTGAGTTAGGAAAGTTTTATTCATTTCAAAAGATTCAAGCTCAGGCTTCAGTAGGAGTAATATTTTTGATCTATAATAGCATCTTGTGGGGCTCTTTTTCTGAAGCATCCTAATGTCAAAACAGATACTCAATCCATATCAATAAGAATCAGATTAAAGGCTGGCAGCACCTGGAATTGTACTGGGTTACTAAAAGGTGAAAAATATAGCTTTCCCTAAGACTGTAATAAAAGCTATTGTCCCTATATAAAACTAGTTTTTAGTAGAAAGTGTAGCGATTGAAGCATTTATCCAATTTAGAGAATAACACATTTGCAGCAGGTCGATGTGACTGCTTATCTGGCCAAGGAATGTGAATGTCATAGAAATAAGCTTTAATTACTATGAAGAATAAATACATCTCTAATCCATGCAAGTATTTCTACAGTGGGGAGAAGTGTCAGAAACAGAGTAATAAGCAGAGCAAGCAGAAGGATTCAGTGGAGCTATGTCCCAAACAGTGAATGCTGTAGATTACTAGATGTGAGAATAAGTTGAACTCTACCTTTTTTTTCTGCTTAGAAAGAGCGCATTTTTTTTTTTCAGCAAAAAGTTTGGGGAAGTGCTTCCCCCACCCCGCCCCCACCAGCGAAAAGTTTGCTAGGGAAAAGGCAAAGCAGCAGAGACATAAAGAATGAGTTAAAGTTAACCAAAAGTAGGAAGGGACTGGGTATGGTAAAGCAAGTGAAGACGGGATAACTTCAGCAAAGGCCAGAGTCCAGAGAGGGATAACATGGGGAGCCTGGCTAACTAAAGTTATATTGACATTTGATAGGTCTAAAACATTACATATTGGCAATTTCATGTAGCTCAGCCTAATAGGTTATAATTTAAAGCAGAAATAATGAGAGTAAGTGGCAAGAATTGAGACAAAGGGGATTAGAAAGCACCAAATACAGAGCCATGAAAACCATGTGGAATGGATGAATAACATAGATTTATTTCTGAACAACTTAAAGCCAGTGTTGAGTAGGAACACTCTAACGATGTAGAAAAACAGCATCTAATAATTTGCCACAGGGAATGCAGTTTGTTAAATCTTATCAATATTTAACTCATCTTTGTGTTATTCCACTGTGTTCACTCCGCAAAATATATGCATACGCTTCTGTATTAGACATGAGGTGAGTGTGTCTGTATGTATGCATCTGTGTCTATATGTATTAGGAAAGAAACAGTATGGCGTGATGAGTATTTATTTTTACTTTATTCATTTTCACAGTAAAGCAGAGATGGTAGATGGTAATTTAGTCCTCTTGACCTGGTAATCTATCTAGATTTTCCACAAAGACCATGGTTCACCTTCCTATGGCAAGCCCTGCCGCTTACAGTATATTAATGTTGTTCTATTGGTGTTAGTCAGTAATATTGCTTCATCTATAAATGGAGTGTGTGTGTGTGTGTTTGTGTGTGTATCCACCTTATAGGAATACTTCAATAAATGTTATACTATTGGATTAAAATGATTATTTCCTCTTCTAGTCCTCATTTCCTTTAGCCAGTAATAATTTCCAGAGAAGAAGCAAGATTTAAAAGATGAGGAAAAATTGATCCTTCATTAATGAAGGGATCTCCAGATAGCTCAGTGAAAAATCAATGCTACAATTAGGTAAGAATCCTAGGGGCTTCCATCCAAGATTCTGCAATAGCAACAAGAGAGTTGAAAGGTTATCAGTTAAACAATGTTGTTAACTCTATGCATTTAAATTCAGCAAAAAATACAGTTGGAGGCTCTCTCTCTCTGATTTGTGTTATAGCTTTTCTGGTTCTAATTGAGAAATAACTGTATATTACTCTCATCAATGTTGATTTTTGGCAATCATCTGAGTAGAGAAGAATTTAAAATGTATTATTTTACAATTTTACATAATATGCACCATTTCAGTATGTAGCTCCATCACATGACACATGTCAACCCCATATGACAAGCAACATAAAAACTAGAAGAAATAAAAATTGAAATGTAGAAGGAATAAATGCAAGAATCAATGACTTCTGGTGGCTGCAGTGAACTGTGTAGTCCTCCATGCTTGACAATTTCATGTTTTATGCAGAAGAAAAACACTTGGGGAATACATTGAGGAGTTTATATTCAAAGTCAATTGTAAGCAGTGAAATAAAAGATATAGGCATGTGAGAAACAGCATCACCTATTATTTTCCAGGGACTTTGGGAGCTGTGTATATCAGTATCCCAAAAAAGGAAACCCCCTCCACCATGTTTTTCTGCCTAGGGATTTTGTAGATTTATGTAGCTCATGAATATGTCTCTGTTTCTAGTAAATCCACTATAAAAAAATATCAGAGAAGGATTATACAGACCAGGCTGGCATTGGGCAAAACTGGAAATAAGAGAAGCCTATATTTTGTCTCCTTTTTTCCTTTACCCTAGCCTCTTGATCTGTTTTCCTGCTACAATGCCATTCTGGAGTTTTACTCTAGCATAAAGGAGACAAGGAATCTTCTTGAAGCACTGACTGAAAATGAGGGAGTTATTTCCCCAAGAGGTGCAATCCCCTCAAGACTGTTGGTTTTAGTATAATAGATTACTAAAGATAGAAAAGTCTTCATAACTACAAAGACCACAGCAGAGTGGTATAGTTTGGAGTTCAGATTTAACTGGATTTCATTTGGAGCTTTATCATTTTCAAATTGTGTGTTATTTGTTAAATTTCTGTTGCCTCTTTGAACTTCAACTTTCTCATCTGTAAAAATGGGATGACCCTTCTTTCAGGGTTGATATTAGGATTAAATGAGATCATTTGTAAAAATTTCTTGTATGCCTTTCCACATCTTCATTAAAAGGTGAGGCGACATGTGGCAGAATTAATTATTAAACATAGAACAGAACCCCACCTAGTATCCATTGAGTTTTGACAATGTGATTCAGTTTTTTTCAAATACCACCTTTTTTTTCCTCTTTTTTTCAGCACAGTACCTAGAAAACAGCAACTTTTCACAAGTGCTTAATGACTGAATAACTGAATGACTGGTCTTAACATTTTTGGAACATGCTTCAGGATTAGATAGGTGCAGCTGATAATTATATGTGACCATTTCTCAGGTCTCACCACCCACTTAACAGGGACATTACCTTATATTTCAGTGTAGACAACCTATAAAAAAACCAGTCAACCTTTTTCTTGTGCTAATATTATCCCACAGTTCAATTTCTGAAAACGGTTCCTTGGAAGTCAATTTTAAAAGTAAATACTCAGCTTTACTTTTGGATAAATGCAGCAACTTCAGCATTTGGGGAAATACTCTAGTAATATTTTAAGATAAAACTGTTAAGGTAAGAACTCTGAAATGAGTTTTATGAGATTTATGCAACAATTTTGTATTTATCATGAACTGCCAAGATGCTGATCTTTATTTTTAAAATTTTTCAACCTCATTTTTAGTCTGTAATAGCATTCTAGGTACTAATTTACCATTCTCACATTTCCCTAACTCGCATTGGTTTTCTGAAAATTGAGGAAGATTGATGACTATATTTTTGGGCATATAGGACTATACTCAGATTTTCATTTACAGCTCTGGGTCATAGCTCTATTTCTGAATCATATTTCCTTAAGCAGGTATTCTCTTTTATGACCTCTCCACTTCATATTCGGGAGCAATCAAGGCTTAACCCTAAATAATAAGAAGAAACAGCCAATGGAATGTGTGGAAGAGATATAAAGAAAGGTTAAAAAAAATTGCTTGGGTACTATTATTTCACTTAAATTTAATTCGGCTAGTTTTGGTAGATTGTTGAAGCAACTGTGGATCTTAAAAAATGATTATTGATGAATTATTAGTAAATGAATTATTAGTAAATTAGCCAGAAATGTGTAGAGTTGTGCTAATGGTAATGCTATCAAAAACTTAGTCAAGTGCTTCCTGATATTAAACTCTTCCACTCTGAATTTTTATATTTACAAATGTGGTAAACATGATTACTTTGCTTGTGCCAAGAACCTACAAATACTCTAGTACATTCTTAACATGAGAAGAAAAAGGACAATTACTTCCTCTCTTACCAATTCACCTTTTATATAATAAAGAAATAATAATGATCTATTGTAACGAACATCTTAGAACCAGTGAAAATGACATACAAATGAGGATTAAAATATGCACAATATCTGACTCTTGAGAATTGGATAGTTAGGGTTAAGAAAAGGATGATGAAAAACTGACTTTAAGACATTATTTAAAACTCTTTGTCACCTACTGACTGGAATGATTGATGATACCACCACTACTGACAATGAGAGTTTGAAAAGAGGCGAGTCACTTTTAATGCTGTAGGTTCAGACTCAGATTAGCTACAAATGAACTTGTGTTGCAGTTTCTTAATTTTATACATTAAAAAAAAATCAATTCCAGGAATATAAATTATTTGTACCAGCACTGAATTTCAACCTAGGTTCTGTTAGCAGAAGCAGGATAAATGCTACGTTACATAGTTGTATTGATGGTCTGAAATCCTTAAACAATAGAGAACAAATACCAGCAGCTTCTGGCATGTCTATAAAAACAGCTTTCTACATGGTGAAACTCTATCTTGACAAAAAAAAAAAAAAAAAATTAACTGGTGTGGTGGTGCACATCTGTAATCCCAGCTACTTGGGAGGTTAAGGTACACGAATCACTTGAACCTGGGAGGTAGAGGTTGCAGTGAGCTGAGATCCTGCCACTGCGCTCCAGCCTGAGTGACAGAGTGAGACTGTCTCAAAAACAAAAGCTAAAACAGCCTTCTAGAAAACAGTCTGAGATGCTTCTTCAAAATGGTTGTTCCTTCAGTGAAAACAGCTACCTTATAAAGCCAGTGACTTAGGATAATGACATAACTTTGTTGCCGTCAACAGTAACAACAATAGAAACATGAATATATTCTTTGACACTTTCCATCTTGCTCTCATATGCATTTCAGCCTTATACCAATCCTAAGGGAATGGCAAAAAAAAATGTACAGTTTTGCTTAATCTTCATCCCACTTTCCCACTGTCATCAATCCAGGAGAGCAGACTAGTTTGAGAAAATACAAAGGAGAGCAAACACAAGCCTGTGTTGCCAATTCCTGCATGAGCAGACAAAGCTACAAAAATCTAGCCTATGTGCATTTCTTAAAAAGTTGGGAAAGCTCTTGGAGTGACTATATTGTATTCTGCTTTGTGTGTCCACTAACTGGCGAACTTCCTACAATATTAAATTGTTAAACAAATCAATGAGTAAAAATCACTTATAAACTGCATTACACCAACAATTTAGGAGTAGCCATTTCTTTCTTGCCTTGTTTCTTTGGACCCTTGCATATCAACATCTTTATCTTACTTTGTTGAGCACTGCCATCTCTTCATCTTCTAAGGCCTAGGATCTTGCAAAAGTTAGAATAGGAGGTCTACATACCCTTGACATATTAATGAAATATAAATTTTGGGACCTCGGCTTAATATAAAGAATTTTATCTGAGGATATCAGAACTTGGTCTTTAATATTCCCAAGTACAGTTGATCCTCATTATTCATGGATTCTATATTTTCAAACCTATTTGCTAAGATTTATTTGTAACCCCCAAATCAATATCCTAGACATGCTTTCAACATCATTCTCAAACATGCACAGAGAAGTGAAAATTTGATTCTCCCAATGCACACATTCACAGTTGAGACAGAACAAGGTTATGTACTGCCTTTTTATTTCAGCGTCTTTTTTGTGATCTATTTAGTACTGCATTTTTTGCATATTTGTGCTTTTTGTTGATAATTCACTGTTGAAAATGGTCCCTTAGCATAATGCCGAAAGTGCTATCTAGTGTTCCCAATTACAAAAAAGCTGTGACAGGCCTTACTGGGAAAAAACTGTGGATTAAGTAAGCTTTGTTTAGGCACGAGTTAAGAGTGCTGTTGTCCCTGAATTTAATGTTAATGAATCACAAATATATGTTAAATAAAGTGTCTTTAAACAGAAACACAAGAAAACAATGATCTATTCATTGCATAGAAAATGTTGTGGCTAGGCATAGTGGCTCATGCCTATACTCCCAGCACTTTGGGAGACCGAGATGGTTGGATCACTTGAGTCCAGGAGTTTGAGACCAGCCTGGGAAACAGCACAAACCTGTTTCCACAAGAAAATATAAAAAATTAGCTTAGCATGGTGGTGCACAACCCTAGACCCAACTACTCAGGTGGCTGGGGTGGGAGGATCTCTTGAGCCTGGGAAGTCGAGGCTGCAGTGAGCCATGGTTCTAACACTGCACTCCAAAGGAAAAAAAAAAAAAAGATAAAAATGTTGTGACCAGAGGTTCACAGGAACCTAACTCTGTATTTCCCCTTAAGTGCAACAATTAGGTATTTTCTAATTCAGTGTTTGTAGTGGCTTTATAGAACATACCTACCATGAATAATGAGAATTGATTGTAGATGTTATTACCATCTCAATTTTACACAAGAGAAATGGAGTCCAATCAGGCGAGTGGTGGATGACAAGAGATCATGCCACCAGAAATGGCAACTAAGACATCCAAAGTACTGCTATTTTAACTACCACAGTCCTTTGTGTGTGAGTGGTGTGTGTCTGTGTGTGTTGTGTGTGCATTAGCGTGTGTGTGTAGTGATATTCAGGCACATAGCATTGTTAAAAAGTATTTTTTAAAGGTGAAGAATAAAGTATACCAGATTTTATAAAAGTAAAGAATGGATACCCCTCAATAGGTTAGTATTTAAATAAAGCTGAGTCAATATGTGTTGTGAGTTTTTATACTGTTGGTTAATCACTGTTTAGCAGTCAGATATTCTTTAGAAGCCAGATATCCCTTAGATGTGTAGTCAGGGAGTTAGGCCCTGGAAATACTATCACTGTGGCATTTTCTATAGTTTTTCTCATGAGATTCCTTTGGGAATAAGACACATGCTATGAATGCATCCAAGTATTTTTTTTTAATCTAGTATTTTTGTAGTGAAGCTCATCTCAATAGACTAATTTTCCTTCGCACATAGGATGATAGATAAACATAGCTGCCTGTGGTGGAGGAAATTTTTTGAGATGAGTATTTCAAGGTCAAAAGGCTTTAAGAAGACATATTTTTCTGTCGGCTTGCTGGGTAGGGTCAAGACTTTTCTTGGTGCTATAAAAACGTAGAAGGCAATTAAGCTGTGAACTATTTGACTTTATTTGGTTGCTTGTGAGCACTGGGTCTGCCTTGTTAGAGAACATTCCACATGGCAGATGGTATGTTAAGGCTTCCTAGTGACAGCAACTTGACCCCACCCCTTGCTTTTTTAAAAATGTCATTGCATTCATTTTTATTTTAATAAAGCAATACTCCTTAAAAAACAAAGAAAGTTACACAAGCAAATAAAGAGTGCATTTTAATTCAGTAACCATTTATTGAGAATCTGCTGTATGGCAAGCCCTACACTATTTGACACATACCCTAATATTACAAATATCATAATTTACTGAATTGAGAGGTTTATAATACCCCTAGAATGCTAGAATGTGAAGAAAATGGTCTCTTATAAAGTATTAGTAAGAACTGGAGTGGCTTTGGTAAAATGGGCTGATTGTATAACTAGTCCAAAGCTAGCCTTGAGACCAATGACAAAGTATGTTATCCTAGACAAGTTCCTTAAGATTTCTGACTCTCAGTTTCCTTACTTATAAAATGGACTAATGTTGCCTCCTTCACAGAATTATTGTGAAGAATAAATTAAGAGAGACATATAAAGGCTTAACACAGGGTCTGCACGTTACAGTCGCTCAGTAAAGGTTTGTTACCACTGTGTTATCAGAAGAATAAACATGAACAGTAGAGAGAAACAGCAGCTCAGTCCAGCTTTTGTCTCTACCAATGAAAATATTTAGCACATACTGGAGCTTAGAGGTATGAGGAGAAGAAGGCTGGCATAAAGATATCACAATGAACAACATTAGTTATTAAATTTAAACCTGGTGCCACTCTTGATTGACTTGCCTCAGGGCATGGCTGGAAAATAAAATACTTTTATTAAAACTCAGAAAGCAGAGTGCCAATAGCAATTGGAAATTGTTACATTATCAGCTCTGAGGTGACATTTCAAATGCCCTCTTGTACTATGCTTTGCATATTTGTCAACTGGAGTTTTGTTGAATCCTGATGGGTTGGTCATTCTTTGAGCTAGGGCTACCCAGGGGACAATTTCTGACTCTCAGGGTCTGTAGGCAGGAAACTCAATTATCTGCTGTGGCCTAAATCATGCATAGATAGCAAGACTCTCATAGGTATACTTGAAGCAGGTGTTGGAAATAAGAAAAGCAAGTGAGCTTTCCAATATTCATTTTCAATGCTAACAGCATGATTAGAAAGTTAAAGGTTATTTTGCTGAAATGGTATAAGTAATTCCATGTAATACTCTCTTTGTAAAATAATCCTGATCAGGTCATTATTATTAAAAAGGTAAAAAATTAAGAACTCAAAATGTGAGCCAGGTAAGTTGAGTCCCATGACCCATTTTTCTGGGTGATTTTCACAGTGTATCTAAAAAGCATGTAGAGATGTTTCCTATAAAAAACACCTTTTAGCTTGTTCAATCACACCAAAGTTCTCTTTTTCTCTTTTTACATCATTTTCCTCGAGCACTTCTCCTCCATTTATTACCCTTATTTTCTTCATCTCTCTGATTTCTTTCCAATTATTTTGCCTTACCCAAAGTGTAGCTTTTCAAAATAAATTAAATGAAGAAATATATACATGTTTTAAAAATTGCCATTCATTGATGAAAGAATTTTTGCTGACACTTGGTTTCTATCTCCATTTCCCTTTCTTCTTCAGCCACTAAAGGCAAGATAATATCTTTCTAGCTTGTCTTGAAGCTAGATCTAGCTTTGTAATCCAGTTCTGGTCAATTAGACAGACATAAAATTCTTCTAGAAAGCTTCTGGTAAACATTCTTGTTTCCAGATAAGAGATAAGCAGCTGATAGTTGCTTGCTGGTAGTGCAACTTCTCACTTCTTCTCTTCTTTAACAAAGAGGTGATGTCTAATCTCCAGTAGCCCTCATTGCCATGAGGTAAGAAAAAGATCATTATTAAAAAAAGGTGGCAGAACAGAAGGGTATTTGATGACATCGTTATGTTGCTAAATCAATCCAGAGATCACCTACTTCCAGACTTCTTAATAAATGAGCAATAATTGTCTTTATTGTTTAAGTCCCTGGTAGTTGGGTTTTCTGTTATTTGTAGACTAAAACATTTCTAACAAATATAAGTACAGAAATCACTAGATATCCTATCTGGAGTTTCAACATTTTTGTGTATATTATTACAACATAATCGTGAGATCCATAAAGTAAGAAATATGTATTACATGATTCTGCAAAGCATGCTATCATACGGGGCAGAATCTTACATTGCATAAACGTCAGCATTTGGGGGAACTTGATAAAGTAACTAAAAACTAAAAGGCTAAGTATAACTTACATTAGAAGCTTATAAATAAGTTATAAATATGAGGAAGAGGAAGAGATGAGAGTATAAGCCAACGATCTAACTCTTAGCTTAGTTTTCTTTTTTTGACATTCAGAATGTTGAAGTATCTTTATCAGTGCCTAGAATGTTGGTATCATTTTAAAACTTAGTGCCATTCACATAACCACAAGGGGCATATATGGAATGATGTAACATTATGCTAAGGGGTTGGAGTCACAGGAAAGATGACTATTTCTGCCTCTAAATTGGCTTGCTGAAGGACCTCGGGCAAGACCCTCAATCTCCCTGTCTGTTTTCATTATCTGTAAGGACAGGATGATAATTCTGGTACAAAGTTTTTCTTCAGAGGGCTATTGAAAGGATCATTAAAATACCATTTAAGTGTATTGGAGAAAGTTTCACTTATTTTTCAGGAATGTAGAAAAGGAGACATATTCCAAGCTTGCTTGGTGCCTTACATGGCCTGTAATAGCTTCTCAGAAAAGAGCACTCCAGGAATGCAGGTAGTTACACTGATCACTATTTTCTCTACAGTGCAAAGAAACAGAGGCTACCATAGTGTGGTTTTAATGCTGCACTGAAGACATCGGGAAAGAGGGTTGCCATCTTAGGCTTTTCTACTCATATGTGGGAAAGAGAATATGATAATGAGTTGGCATGCAGCAAAAGAAGAGATTACCTAGTGTTTTAATATGAAAGCATCCATCCCCTTTACAACTGTTAAGTACCTAATTGAACAAAGTTCTGTAATAGGTATTTTGCCGGAATAACTGTGTAGCACTACCTAGAGGCTTATGGTTCAGGCCCTCATTAACTATTTTCTGAAATAGGATTCTACTGATGTCCCAATATCTCTTTATCCATTACCCTATTGCCTTCACATTGCTGCTAGGTTCATCTCTTTAAGGCAGATTTTTAAAAATCATATTCCCTTGTTCAAACATTTTCAGTGTTTGCCCATTGCATATAAAGACAAAATCTTACCTAAGAATTCAAGATCCTCTACCATGTGATTTATATCTACTACTCCCTACACACAAATTTTGCTCTGCTTAAATTGTTCCCCTTTCTTTTGTACCCATTCTTCCCCTAACTCACCCAACTTTTTTCAACTTAAAGGGAGCCTATGCCAACATCAAGGCTCATGCCAAATGCCATCTCACAGAAGCTGTTGCCGATCCCCATAATATGTAAAATGTCCTCAAGACAATTTTTTTTTCATATGGCACTTCTATTTCATTTTATATTTTAAACATTTGGTTATCATTTTATTTCGCCCTTCTAAAATGCACCCTCTTGCAAGGAAGAGACAGTGTTCTGATGATCTATTCTAGCACCTAACATATCGTGTATTATCCTAAGTGCTGAATTAAAATAAAAAAACTGTTAGGTTAATGCTCTAAATATTGAACCAAAACATGAATGGACAATAAAGTATTTTTCACTTTGATTGATTCATAACCAGCCATGGTAGAGTCATAGGAATAGGGAGAAGGGTACTTAAGAAAAGATGAAACATATATACATAAGAACTCAGTGTCACACACACAAAGCCTCACGACTTGGAAGCTGTTCACAGCTGAACAGACATTTAGTGTAATTAATCAGTAGAGAGGTAAAAGAGACAGAGACAGAAAGATAATCTTAAACTAAAAAACAATTCCTATAAGTAGGTATAATAGCCCAGATTTTTCTTCTATTGTTAGAAAGTTCAATATTTTGGCAAGCAAAATATTTAATAGATAAAACAATTATTCAAAATCAAATAAGAGCTAACACAAATTGAATTTTTCCAATGTACCATGCTCTAAGTGAGCTACATGCATTATATCTATCTCTTAATCTGCCAGAAAGCCCTATTAAGTAAGCATTATTTCCCTCCATTTTATAGAAAAGAAAACTGAGGTTAGGCTGCCCAGCAGATAATCAGTTGAGCCAGCTTCATACCTGGATCAGTCTTGCTCCAAAGCTCATGCTCTTCCTATTTTATTTTATTCCCTCCCAAATGATCTGTTTTCCCATCAGCTTTCCGTGGTTTTTCAGTTTTAGAAATGTTCAAGTTGAGAGCCATGCTAAGGCATTTGTCTGGTGAAAACCAGGAAATGAGTCATTCCAGTTCGGGGTGAAGTTCATAGTCCCTATGCACCACAGACAGACCAAGCGATTTGTCTGTTGTACATTTAAGCTCCATTACCTCCTTTTACCATAAACATTAACAAATTGGGCTGGAGTTTGCAGCTTAAATTCAACCAAGAAAAAATAATTTGAGGTTCTTTGTTTGCCAGATGTGTATGATAGGTTAATAATCAGGAGGAGGGAAAATTCACCATCACTGTCAGTGTGGTAGATTTTAAAATGTGACCTCATCATACCATTCTGGGGATACAAAATGTGTCCAAAGACTTATCTATAATGTCTGGAAGTATAAACCTCGTAGAAAAACAAAGGTGAATTTCTTAAAAAGTGACTGGAGTATTAGAAATATTTTAAAAAATCAATCCACTTCAGCCAGGATGGCATCCTTATGTAATCATTGAAAGCAATTTATTTTTAAAAATCTGGAAAAAACCCTCAAACTGACTTCTAGTTCCCACTTTAAAGGAGATAAATTGGGACCCAGAGCTGCTATGTTAAATATTCAGCCAGATAAGTGTGTTTTGCTTTGTGACAGACCCCTTGAAATGGGGTTTGTTAAAATGAATGCACTGCATTCACAGGAACAGAAGCGCTGCTGAGTCCTGCTGGCAATAAATCCAGCAATTCGATTTTACTTGGATGTTTATCATCTCTCCCTTCGGTGCACCGCGAGGTGAAAGGGGAGGGGAGACGGCTGTAGTTCAGCTTACAGGCTGCTGGTGTCATCCCATTACCACAGAATGAAGATGGTGCATGGTATGTTTCTATTCAAGCATTTAATACATTAGTCTGTAATTTTTGTCTTGGAGATAATGAGGCCTGACAGCTTTGGCTGGTGCATGATAACAAACCCATACTGGTATCTTTGAAATTCTTCGTTGCCAAATTCATAAAGGAAGAAATGACTTTTGCAAAATGACAGTAAACATGCTTCATTTTATAAGACATTGTGGTTAACAACCTGAAACAATGAAGTATTTTTTTTTGAGCTACAGCTAAACTAATTTGAGCTAAATTAAAAGTGCTGATGTGGATGCTAAGTCACTGCTTTTTTGCTTTTGTTTTTGTTTTGTTTTCTTTTTGGTTGCGGGGGGAAGAAAACTCAGGAAAACATACATTGCTAAATTCTCAGAATTTGACAATGGTCATAACGCTGATGATAAGAAAGAGCTCTGCCAATAGTTCCCTCTGTAGGGCCTTATCTTGAAAAATAAAAAGAAATCATGCAAGATGGTTTTTAGAAACGCTGGGATTGCTGCACAGCGTTGTCACTTCGGTACACAGATTGACTGCCATGGAAGATAAGGGACAGTGCTGATGAACACCTCAGTGGAGTGAGCATCATGGCTTTCAGGGACAGTGAAGTGCAAATGGGCTTTCAGGCAACTGAGACATCTTTGGAAAAAGTTTAACACCTTCTGGCAATGAACTGGTTTTTAAGCATAATTGCTGGGAGAAACCCATTGCAGGAATCATTTTTAGTTGAAATTAGCTGACAAATCCAAGGCTCATGGGGAGTTGCTGGCATTTGAATTGTGAACTCTTGCCAAATGCAATGAGACACACATTTACTAAGCAAACTCCTTTTAAATATGTTTGTACCCTGTCAACCAGGATTAAAGAAGGGGGCCCACTGTTCAGACACAAACTTTTCTCTTTCTGAGAGCTCTCTTCAATCCTAAATGCAAAGTTCTAAAAAAGAAGGCTAGAATAGAAACAATGAATAAAGACAGGTCTAAGAGGAACGACATTACCAGTTCAAATGATAAAATTGTTCCCTCTGTTTAGAATAAAGCCATGCTATAGAGATGTGAAAAACTTGGAGATAAAAGATGCATTGATTTGAGTATCTGTATTTATAGGGACAAAAAGTTATTCATTGTGTTTTATTTTGTATTAGTATATAAATTCATTCTTGCCGACATTTTTAAGAAAGAAGAATTAATAGCAAAAATTTTAAATTAAACAATCCTGGAATTGTAACTGCTTTTTAAAAGATAACCAGATTCCTGTACATTCTAGAAGTCCTTAGAAAGAAAATAGGGAAATCATACTAGCCATCTAAGCAAACGATTGTGTAACAAGTAGGTACAATTTTCTAATAGAGAATACATTTGAAAAAGATGGCTTTCTACTTAATCACATCTTTCTTTACTGCAGACACTACTTCACTGTTTAATAAATCGTTTCTTTCAGAGCTGTAAATGTTCTAGAGGATATCACTTGATACAGCAGACCAAGAAATGTCCTAAAATGTTTCTAGGAAACATAAAAGGTTCACATAAAATGAGTAAGAGTTTATGCCCAAGAACAATTATTTAATGCAGCAGTTGGCAAAACATTTTCATACTGTGTTCTTTCTAAAATCTTAGCCTTCAAGAATACAAATGGAAAGACTTGGAGATTTAAAGCAAACTTTTATTTTGGCCCTACTTTCCTTATGTTAAATAAGGACAAGTATTTTTAAGTAATCTTTTATATTTTTCCTAAATGTTCACCATAGCATAGAAAGTTCACCTTACACAAATACATAGCTTTACTTAAAAGTTGTATTCATAGTTCAGTTTATTTTATGTGATCATATTTGAAGGCAACTTGAAAGCAGATGTGAGGACCTACTTTCCTTCTTCTGAGACACTGCTGTGACTCAAAATGCTATGGACCTCTTCCAGTAGTCTATAAGAAGGTTTCCAAGACAGCCAAGGGAATATCTAGAAGGAACACATGCGTAGTCAGACTTGCAGGAGGATCGGGGCAGGTTTTCAAGTTGATTTAGATAGTCTAGGGAAGACTAATGTCATGCTTCCTCATCACAAATACACAGAGAGTGATCTTTGAGTTGAATTTTTCTCCACTTATAAATAAATGTAAAGTTGGAATGAGAAGATGGACATATAATTTCTATACCTCAGTTACTATTTTATTCCAAAGATGTTAGCAAATTGGCATGTTTTAAAGAACAATTATTAATGTGCTGAAGGAATTGGTAATTAACTTTAGGTTACTACTAACTTCCTGGGAGTACAGGAGATTAAACAGAAGCTATAATTCTCAGACATTCTCAAAAGGTCTCTTGCCTTAGGTGGGAAAATGGACTAAAGCTCGTCTCAAGCATAAAACTTTATAACTTTTAAGGTAAGATAGTATAAGTAAAATTAATAAAATTTTTGTTTTTTTATTGATGGCTAAAAATTTTAGAATATTAATTGAGATACCGTATCTGTCAGGAAAAATGCATTTATGGGAAAAATGGGAGGCAAATTTAAAAATACTGATCCAGAAACCTTGGAAATATGATTATTGCATTGTTTTGACTTGAGACAGCAAGATTGTATTTTGCCAAAACCTGAAGTAGTGTCAGTGGTTTTACTATCGTTATCATATCCTCCGTTATCCACACTTTTTTCTTTCTTTATCCTTTCTTTCCTTCTGATTTCTTTCAAATTTAAGTATGATGTGGTGCTGAGAAGAATGTAAATCCTGTTGATTTGGGGTGGGGAGTTCTGGAAATGTGTATTAGATCTGCTTGGTCCACAGCTGACTTCAAGTCCTGACTATCCTTGTTAATTTTCTGTCTCATTGATCTGTCCAATATTGACAGTGGGATGTTAAAGTCTCCCACTATTATTATGTGGGAGTCTAAGTCTCTTTGTAGGTCTCTAACAACTTTATGAACCTGAGTGCTCCCATATTGGGTGCATATATATTCAGGATAGTTAGCTCTTCTTGTTGCATTGATCCCTTTACCATTATGTAATGCCCTTCATTGTCTTTTTTGATCTTCGTTGGTTTAAAGTCTATTTTATCAGAGACTAGGATTACAACCCCTGCTTTTTCTTTTCTTTTCATTTGCTTAGTAAATACTCCTCTATCCCTTTATTTTGAACCTATGTGTGTCTTTATATGGGAGATGGGTCTCCTGAATACAGCACACCAATGGTCTTGACTCTATCCAATTTGCCAGTCTGTGTCTTTCAAATGAGGCATTTAGGCTGTTTACATTTATGATTAATATTGTTATGTGTGAATTTATCCTATCATTATGATGATAGCTGGTTATTTTGCTCATTATTTGATGCAGTTTCTTCACAGTGTCGATGGACTTTACAATATGGTATGTTTTTGCAGTGGCTGGTACCAGTTTTTCCTTTCCATATTTAGTGCTTCCTTCAGGAGCTCTTGCAAGGCAGGCCCGGTGGTGACAAAATCTCTCAGCATTTGCTTGTCTATAAAGGATTTTATTTCTCCTTTGCTTGTGAAGCTTAATTTGGCTGGATGTAGAATTTTGGGTTGAAAATTCTTTTCTTTATGAATGTGGAATATTGGGCCCCATTCTCTTTTGGCTTGTAGGGTTTCCTGATAGAGATCTGCTATTAGTCCAATTGGCTTCTCTTTTTGGGTAACCTAACTTTTCTCTCTGGCTGTCCTTAACATCTTTTCCTTTATTTCAACCTTGGTGAATCTGATGATCATGTGTCTTGGTGTTGCTCTTTCTAACGAATATTTTTGTGGTGTTCTCTGTATTTCCTGAATTTGAATGTTAGACTGTCTTGCTAGGTTGGGGAAGTTCTCCTGGATAATATCCTGAAGAGTGTTTTCCAACTTGGTTCCATTCTCCCCGTCAATTTGAAGTATACCAGTCAAATGTAGGTTTGGTCTTTTTACATCGCCCCATATTTCTTGGAGGCTTTCTTTGTTCCTTTTCATTCCTTTTTCTCTAGTCTTGTCTTCACGCTTTATTTCATTAAGTTGATCTTCAATCTCTGTTATCCTTTCTTCCACTTGATTAATTCAGCTATTGATACTTGGTGTGTGGTTCACAAAGTTCTTGTGCTGTATTTTTCAGCTCCATCAGGTCATTTATGTTCTTCTCTAAACTAGTTATTCTAGTTAGCAATTTCGCTAGCCCTTTTTCAAGGTTCTTAGCTTCCTTGTTTTGTGTTAGAACATGCTCCTTTAGCTTGGAAGAGTTTGTTATTACCACCTTCTGAAGCCTACTTCTGTCAATTCATCACACTCATTCTCTGCTCTGTTTTGTTCCCTTGCTGGCGTGAGTTGTGATCCTTTGGAGAAGAGGTGTTCTGGTTTGGGGAGTTTTCAGCCTTTTTGCACTGGTTTTTCCTCATCTTCATGGATTTATCTACCTTTGGTCTTTGATGCTGGTGACCTTTATATAGGATTTCTGTGTGGATGTCCCTTTTGTTGTTGATGCTGCCACTTTCTGTTTGTTAGTTTTCCTTCTAATGGTCAGACCCCTCTGCTGCAGGTCTGCTGGAGTTTGCTGGAGGTCCACTCTAGACCCTGTTTGCCTGGATATCACCAGCAGAGGCTGCAGGACAGCAAAGATGACTGCCTGTTCTTTCCTCTGCAAGCTTTATCCCAGAGGGGCACCCACCAGATGTTAACCACAGCTCTCCTGTATGACGTGTCTGTCGACTTCTACTGAGAGGTGTCTCCCTGTAAGGAGGCATGGGAGTTGGTGACTCATTTGAGGAGGCAGTCTGTCTCTTAGCAGAGCTCGGGCACTGTGCTGGAAGATCTGCTCTCTTCAGAGCCAGCAGGCAGGAACGTTTAAGTCTGCTGAAACTGCACCCACAGCTGCCCCTTTCCCTGGGTGCTCTTTTATTAGGAGATGGTGGTTTTTTTCTATAAGCCCCTGAATGGGCCTGCTGTCTTTTTTTCGCAGAGATGCCCTGCCAGAGAGGAGGAATCTAGAGAAGCAGTCTGGCTACAGGGGCTTTGCCAAGCTGTGGTGGGCTCCTCTCAATTTGAACTTCCAGGGGGCTTCTTTTACACTGCGAGGGGAAAATTGCCTATTCAAGCCTCAGTAATGGCTGACACCCCTCCTGCACACAAGCTTGAGCATTCCAGGTCTACTTCAGACTGCAGTGCAGCAGTTAGAATTTCAAGCCAGTGGATCTTAGCCTCCTGGGCCCCGTGGGGGTGAGAACTGCTGAGCTAGTCCACTTGGCTCTCTGGCTTCAGCCCCTTTTCCAGGAGAGTGAACGGTTCTATCTCGCTGACGTTCCAGGTGCCATTGGGATATGAAAAAAAAAATCTCCTGCAGATAACTTTGTGTCTACCCAAACAGCCACCCAGTTTTGTGCTTGAAACCAGGACCCTGGTGGTATAGGCACCTGAGGCAATCTCTTGGTCTGCAGGTTGCAAAGACTGTGGGAAAAGCATACTATCAGGGCCAGAGTGTTCCTCAGGGCACAGTCCCTCAGGGATTCCCTTGGCTAGGGGAGGGAGTTCCCCAACTCTTTGTGCTTCCTGGGTGAGGTGATGCCCCACTCTGTTTTCGCTTACCCTCCGTGAGCTGCACCCACTGTCTGACCAGTCCAAATGAGATGAGCAGGGTACCTCATTTGGAAATGCAGAAACCACCCACCTCCTCATTGATCTTGCTGGGAGCTGCAGACTGGAGCTGTTCCTATTCAGCCATCTTGCCAGCCACCCTGATTGTATGTTTTAGCCATCAGTAGTCTTTTTCTTGTAGAAAAAACTAGGAAGTAGAAAACTGTGAACTGTCTGTCATAGATCAGCATTTTATAAACATACGGTCTCACGATTCTTAGAGACATATACTTTTTCATAGCATAGTTTCTCATGTGGCAAAAGGAAATTTTTTTAACAGACCAGATATCTTTAACTTCTTTATTTTGTATGAAAACAAGATGCCAAAAGTTTACAAATTTAAACTTATGTTCAGTAACTAATTTTCAGTAGTTTGTTTTATTGTTTTTTGTTTTTTGAGACAGAGGCTCACTCTGTCACCGAGGCTGAAGTGCAGTGGCACCATCTCAGCTCACCACAACTTCCACCTCCCACATTCAAGGGATTCTCCCATCTCAGCCCCCTGAGAAGGTGAGATTACAGGCAGCGCTACCATACCCCACTAATTTTCTGTATTTTTAGTAGAGACAGAGTTTCACCATGTTGGTGAGGCTGGTAAAACTCCTGGCCTCAGGTGATCCACCCGCCTTGGCCTCCCAAAGTGCTAGGATTACAGGCATTAGCCACCATGCCTGGCCTGTTTCAGTAGTTTTATCTTTCTTAGAAATTATTTACATGTTCAGTAACTATCTCTTACGCAACATAGCATAACTCTAAGGTTTCAAGTTACCAAAAAGATTTTGGCAACTGTTTTTAGGCAAATATATATATATATATATGCTTAAAATTCAATTCAGTTCACTTCATTGTAACAACTATGCTTGTATTGTCCATGAATATTTCATGAGATATTAAACAAAGCTAGCCATCGTCTTTTTTTCTTTTCTTTTCTTTTTATGAGAAGAGGTAGACTAAGAACAGAGCCCAAGATTGAAGCCTAGTTAAAAAGAGGACTCAGAGGAGCTTAACTGAAATTTGGTCAAAGGAACTTTTTCCATAGTTCTTTAGCTAGGTTACTGATTGTTCATTTCCATATTTTAGACCAACCTGCGTCCTGCTGCTACATTAGTATAAGTAAATCATCACTTTAATCTTGTTACTACTTTGCTCAAATCTCTCTTATGGGCTCACATATCCACTGCCAGAAAAGGGTGTAAACAAAGGTAGCATAGCTGAAAGCACCTCACCACAAGCTCAATATTTCCTTGAAGTCTCTTGTTTTACATTAAAAATTCACACATTTTACATTTCACTCCAAAATACATCTGTTTTAATATTTAAAAAAGTTTTAAATTAGGTATCACTTAAATTGCTTCACTTAATTCTTAAAATGTTCAAGTAAAATTGAAGAATCAAGAAGATGCTGTATGTTTATCCTGAGCCTTCCAGTGGACCATGAGGTATATCATATTTCTTAAAAAAATTTAACCCAGAATCTAGCATAGTACTTGGTTCATAGTTGATATTCAATAAATACTTGTTATAATAATAAATGAATAGATGAACAAATAGAAAACATGATGTTGATGGCTAACAATAAAAATATTTTAAAAGGGAAAAGGAGGGAAATGGTACATATAAGATAGAAGCTTATTTTACACATAAGTTTGAAGAGCCCAAGTATAGAGAATACATTTTAGGTGACTTTGCTTCATATTTAAGACCCTCAATTATCTGGCCCCAGTCCAACCTTCCCATCTTAGATATTGCTGTTTCCCTGCATTAATCCTCTGCTAAATCCAGTCATCTAACCATCCACAATTATTTACAACATGCCCACCATGCACCAAGCACTACATTCTAAAGATGTCTTATACTGTATACCACGCATATATCTTTGCTTTTGTCCTTTATCACCATATATCTTTGCTTTTGTCTCTATTCTCTACTTAGAATAACTTCCCTCTCTACTTCTATCTACTAAAGTGCTACTCTTTAAGACTAATTTTAACACTACTTGTATTCACATTCCTACAAAGAACTGCCTATACTTTATAAAGAAAAGTGGTTTGATTGACTAATGGTTTCATAAGCTATAGAGGAATTATGGCTGGGGAACCCTCACTTAAAATCATTGTGGAAAGTGAAGGGGAAGCAGGCGTGTCTGACATGGCCAGAGTAGGAGGAAGAGAGCAAAGGGGTTGGTGCTACATACTTTTAAACAACCAGATATCATGAGAACTCACTCCTTATTATGAGAAGAGCCAGGGGAAAATCTAACCCCAAGATCCAATCACCTTCCACCAGGGCCCTCTGCCAACACTGGGGATTACAATTTGACATGGGATTTCGGCGGGGATACAAATCCAAATCACATCACTAGCTTTTCCTGACTACTCCAATCAGGACTCTGAATTCCTATAAAACTTACTCAATAGTTATTATATAATAGGCTATATTCTTGATATTTGTATGATTAGGTCTTGTAAATTTTTTAAGGAAGAGTTCTTCATGCAGAGAAGCATGTAGATTACATTTGGTTATGTAAGATGAAAGTAAACATGTATTGATAGTTTCTTATTTATTATATGCCATCTCATTTCCTCAGTTTGCTAACAAATTAGTGACCATCTAGGAGTTGTTCCTACCAGTAATATAACATTATAATGCTTGAAATAGACACATTCAGTGACTCAAGATTTAAGTTAAAGTGTAGTGATACCTTACATTTCTTAAATAAAATAATCATATTTCTTAAAAAAAATTTAACCCAGAATCTAGCATACTACTTGGGTTGTAGTTGATATTCAATAATACTTGTTATAATAATAAATGAATGGAGGAACAAATAGAAAAACATGATGTTGATGGCTAATAATAAAAATATTTTAAAAGGAAAAAGGAGAAAAATTGTACATATAAGATAGAAGCTTATTTTACATCAGAGGGTTTAGTAAGATTAAGTTGATTGGTCTTCCAAACCATATCAGTTTTTGTGAGCTTGTGCTTTGTTATTTTTTGTTTTCAGGTTTTAAAAGCATTTAGATGGAGCTACCGTTACACATCTTCACTTAATGAGAAAAGCATCAGGGTACACCTTTGAAAACGTAGACAGTTTTCTTCACAACTTAAACCATGCTAAAAAAAAAAAAAGAGAGAGAGAGAGAGAGAGACTAAATATTACCCCCAAAGTTTAGTATAAAAATTATTCAAATTAACCACATCTAAAGAACCATGTTTATATCCTCTGAAGTAATAGATGAGGCCAAAGTAACTCTTTAAAATTTTTTCTTTTAATTTTTGTATGTTTAGTGGGTATAAGTGCAGACTTTTACGCAGGTATTGTGTAGTGGTAAAGTCTAGGCTTGTATTGTACTTGCCACCCGAATAATGAACAATGTACCCAATAGGTAATTTTTCCACCCTCACTACTTCCCACCCTCTCATCTTTTGTAGTTGCTAATGTCTGTTATTCCACACTATATGTCCTAGTGTTCCCATCATTTAGTCCTCGCTTGTGTGAAAAATGCAGTATTTTATTTTCTCTTTCTGAATTATTTCACTTAGAATAGTGACCTCTAGTTTCACCCATGTTGCTGCAAAAGACACAATTTCATTCTTTTTTATGGCTGAGTAGTATTCCATGGCATATATATATCACATTTTCTTTATCCAGTCCTGTTGATGGATATTTAAGTTGATTTCACATCTTTGTTATTATGAATAGTGCTGCAATGAACATAAGTGCAGGTATCTTTTCGATATAATGATTTCTTTCCCTTTGGGTATATACTCATTGATGGGATTGCTGGGTCAAATTGTAAGTCTATTTTTAGTTCTTGAAGAAATGTCTGTACTGTTTTTCATAAATGTTGTACTAATTTACATTCCTACCAATACTGCATAAGCATTTTCTATTATCCACATCCTCTCCAACATCTGTTGTTTTTCACTTTTTAATAATAGCCCTTCTGACTGGTGTAAGATTGTATCTCACTGTGGTTTTAATTATTATTTCTCTGATGATTACTGATGTTAGGATTTTTTCATATGTTTGTTAGCTACTTGTATGTCTTCTTTTTAATAATGTCTGCCCATGTACTTTGCCCACTTTTTAATGGGTTTTTTTCCCCCCCTTGTTGAGTTGTTTGAGTTCCTTGTAGATTCTGGATATTAGCCCTTTTTTGGATGATTGTTTACAAAATTTTTTCCCATACTGTAGATTGTCTGTTTACTCTGTTGTTTCTTTTGCTGTGCAGAATCTTTTGAGTTTAATTCAGTCCTATATGTCTGTTTTTATTTTTCTGTCATTTGTCTTTGAAATTTACTCATAAATTCTTTGTCTAGGTCAATGTTCAGAAGAGATTTCCTAGGTTTTCTTCTAGGATTTTATAGTTCTAGAACTTACATTTAGGTATTCAATCCATCTTGAGTTAATTTATGTATATGGTGATAGGTATGGATCTGGTTTCATTCTTCTGCATATGGCTATCCAGTTTTCTCAGTAGCACTTATTGAATAGGCTGTGCTTTCTCCAATGTATTTTGGTTTTTTTCTTGAGACAGAATTTCACTCTGTCCCACGCTGGAGTGCAGTGGCGTAATTTCAGCTCATTGCAACCTCTGCCTTTTGGGTTCAAGGGAGTCTTGGTCCTCAGCCACCCAAGTAGCCGGGATTACAGACATGTACCACCACAGCTGACTAATTCTTGTATTTGTGGTAGAGACAGAGTTTCACTGTGCTGGCCAGGCTGGTCTCAAACTCTTGGCCTCAAGTGATCTGCCAGCCTCAGCCTCCCAAAGTGCTGGGATTACAGACGTGAGCCACCACACCCAGCCTCTCAGTGTATATTTTTGTTGATTTTGATGGAGATAAGTTGGTTGTATGTATATGGCTTTATTTCTGAGTTCTCTATTCTGATCAATAGATCTTTGTGTCTATTTCTGTACTAGTTCCATGCTATTTTGGTTGCTGTAGCCTTGTAGGGTAAACTGGAGTCAGGTCATGTAACGTCTCCAGCTTCATTCTTTTTGCATACAATTGATTTCATTAATATGGGTCTTAAAAGACGTATATTAATTTTAGGATTTTTTTTTCTAATTCTGTGAAAAATGGTGCCGCTAATTTGATAGGGATTGTGTTGAATCTTTAGATTGCTTTGGGCAGTATGGTCATTTTAACAATACTGATTCTTCCAATCCATGAGCAAAGGATGTTTTTCCATTTGTTTATGTTACCAACGATTTTTTCATCAGTTTCTTTTTATAGAGATATCTCACCTTGGTTAAATATATTTCTAGGTTTCGGGGTGGGTTTTTGTAGCTATTGTAAATGCGATTGCCTTCTTTATTTGGTTCTTTACTGTGTCATTACTGGTATATAGAAATGCTACTGATTTCTGTATGGTAATTTTGTATCCTGAAACTTTACTTGATTAATTTATCAAATATAAGAGGTTTTTGGTGGAGTCTTTAGAATTTTATAGATACAAGATCATAACGTCAGTGAACAGGGACAAGTTGACTTTCTCTTTTCCAATTCAAATGCCTTTTATTTTTTTCTCTTGCCTGTTTGCTCTGGCAAGGACGTCTAGTACTATGTGGAATAAGAATGGTGAATGGGGGCATCATTATCTTGTTCCAGTTCTTAGAGGCAATTCTTTCAACTTTTCCCCATCAAGTATGATGTTGGCTGTGGGACTGTCATATATGGCCTTGGTTATTTTGAAGTATGTTCCTTCTATGCCTAGTTTGTTGAGGATTTTTATCATGAAGGGATGCTGAATTCTATTGGATGCTTTTTCTACATCTATTGAGATGATCATATGTTTTGTCCTTAATTCTGTTTTGTGATGTATCACGTTTATTGATTTGTGTATGTTGAATCGTCTTTGCATAAATCCTACCTGATCATCGTGTATTATGTTTTTGACGTGCTGTTGGGATTCTGTTTGCTAGTATTTTGTGGAAGATTTTTGCATCTATCTTCATCAGGAATTTTAGTCTGTAGTTTTGTTGTTGTTGTTGTTGTGTCCTTGTCTGGTTTTGGTGCCATACAGACCTCATAGAATGAGTTAGATAGAATTACGCCTTCCTTGATTTTCATCTAGTCCTGCACTTTCATTTTGTTGGGAGTTTTTGCTGTTGTTGTTGTTGTTGTTGTTGTTGTTTTGACAGGGTCTCATTCTGTCACTCAGGCTGGAGAGACAGCCTGAGTTATGGTTCACTGCAGCCTCGACACCCCCAGACTCAGGTAATCCTCCCATGTCACCCTCCCAAGTTGATGGGACTACAGGTGCATGCAACACCATGCCCAGCTAATTTCTGTATTTTTTGTAGAGACAGAGTTTCACCATATTGCCCAAGCTGGTCTTAAGCATTGAACTCCTGGGCTTAAGCATTCCACCTGCCTTGGCCTCCCAAAATACTGCACTACAGGCTTGAGCCACCACCCCCAGCCCTGTTGGGACATTTTTTAATTTACTGACTTAATCTTGCTATTCATTGTTAGTCTGTTCAAGGGCTCCATTTCTTCTTAGTTCAACCTCAGGAGGTTGTATGTTTCTAGGAATGCATCCATTCATCTAAGTTTTCTAGTTTGTGAGCACATAGTTGTTCATAATAGTCTGATAATCTTTTGGATTTCTGTGGTAACCGTTGTAATGTCTCCTTTTTCATTTCTAATTGTGTTTATTTGGATTTTCTTCTTTTCTTAGACTGGCTAGTGGTTTATCAATTTTGTTTGTCTTTTCAGAGAAGTAACTTTTCATTTCATTGTTCCTTTGTATTTTTTTATCTCTATTTGATACCTTACATTTTAAATGTAGGGAAACTAAAAAAAAAATTTCAAACCAAAATTCTAATAGGAATCTCATAGCAAAGGAGTTCTGTGGTCAAATTAATTTGGTAAAATATACTGGATTGAACTGCATTCTGCAAGCATGTATTGCATTTCTCTAAGTGTATATTGTTCAATGGAATATAACTTAGTAAACAGTTCTATTATTCCAAATTATTATAGACCAAGGATGTCTAATCTCTTTGGTTTCCCTGGGTCACACTGGAAGAAGAATTGTCTTGGGGCACCCATAAACTACACTAATACTAATGATAGCTGATGAACTAAAAAAAAATTGCCAAAAATATCTTATAAAATTTTATGAAAGTTTATGAATTTGTGTTGGGCTGCATTCAAAGCCATCCTGAGCCTCATGCAGCCTGCAGGCCATGCATTGAACAAGCTTGTTATAGACATTTGAATTTTTTCCTGTCATGTGGATAGGTTCCTAAGGGCCATTTTTGTGGTACCCGTATTTGTCCCCTACTTGTACAGGTCTGGGAAAGCAGATCCACTCAGATCTCTACTAACTTGTCTAGGAGAAACATCTAAATATCACTAATACATCTATCAATCAATCACAAAATCCTGGAATTCTAAAAATACTGCATTGTAAGTATTTTTAAAGCATTCCCAGTACTTTTTCACCTTTGCAAAAGATTTGCTTTTGCAAATCTTTCCCATTCCATCAGCCTACACTCTCTTTCCTCTATTTCTATATATTAAAATCCCAACTCTTTTTTTTTTCTTTTTTCTTTTTTCTTTTTTTTTGAGACAGAGTTTTGCTCCATTGCCAGGTGCCAGGCTGGAGTTCAGTGGCGCGATCTCGACTCATTGCAACCTCCGCCTCCCGGGTTCAGGCACCCTGTCTCAAAAAAGAATCTGAAAACAATGGAACCATGCCTTCAGAATTCTAAAAAGAAAGTTATTCAACTGCACTTAATCAGCAAAAGGATCCACCACAGGCAATATTCCAGCTATGGGGCTGGCTTTAAAAAAAAAAAACAATAAAAATATTAATAGGTTAGCTGGGTGGAATGGCCCATGCCTGTAGTCCCAGCTACTGAAGAGGCTAAGCAAGAGGATGGCTGGAGCCCAAGAGTTCCAGACCAGCCTGGCCAACATAGTGAGATCCCTTCTCTTAAAAATAACAATAGGTTATTGCCAGATGTGGGACATTTGGAAAGAAGTTCATTGAAGATAAAGCAAAAGTAAAAAAACAAGGGGGAAGTGTTGGTTAGGCAATCATTAATTCTAAGGCAAAAAAAGGACAGGATAGGAAGTAAGAACATAATACACTGTTTTTCTCAACCATGAACAATATGTAGATAATCATAATGATGTGATAACTGTTTAGCCCCTAAATCTGGTAACTACTTTGGAAACAATATGGGAGGAGAAGTGAAGACAGTGATGGTGTAAGAGCTAAATCCTCATCTGTCACATCAAGAAATCACTATATAATGTATAAAATAATCAGGAAATGACTAAGTAGTTATGTGAGGAAAAGATAGAAGACATTGCTAAGAGTTAAAAATCATTGATCTGGGGAATTAGGAGAGATGGGGTAGGGGACTGTTAGGATATTATAAACTGAAGAGGCTTTTTAAAACAACATATATTAATATATGCATTCACTTGAAAAACTGAAAAAATAATAATTTGAAAAAACCTATGAAGATAACTACCAGAAGGAAAAACAAAGAGAATGAAAAGTGCTTGCCTCTGGAAAGAACAACTGGCAGGACTGTTGTTTTCACTGTAAGACTTTTGGAGCCATTTGATTTTACTTAACCATTTTCATATTTTTCTTTAATGAAAACAATTCTATCTTGATAAAAAGTTACACTCGTTCATAAATAAATAAATTTCATTAGTTTCTAGGAGTTGCTCATTTTTTTGAAATTTGATCTTAATCTGCAATTTAATCTATCTTCATATTCAGACTCCTACTTTTTCCTACTTTAAAATGTAATTGTAGGGAAAGAGACAACACACAAAACTTATATACCTGGATAATTATTTGACTTTCTCAGTTGCAGTTTGGAAACTTTATACTTATTCCATGGGCATTGCCTTTGCACAAAATATTTATAGAATTCCTTTTGTTCCACACTATTTTGAATACACATATTAGTTTCATCAGAATTCTTAGTCCAACTAAATGTCATCTGAAACTAAGTTTAGTGGGTCAAAAGTTATATATACCTTTTTAGATCAGAAACAATAGGGCATCTTTAATTTATCTTGAATTCAGTAACATCATTCTTGTTTCATTGTTTTCTCTCTTTTAAAAAAAGTCATAGGTCAATTTTTAAATTTTTATTTGGATATTTTCAATTGAGAAAATGTATACATTCATGCTTATGATGATTTTCACATTATTACATTCACTGTCATTAGGTAATGATAATAGAGGGGGAGACAAAAAGTCAGCCTCATTAGCTGATTATCTGACCCTTTACCTAAAAGAGCCTAACCTAGAAATAAAACCAAGAATGTATCAGATGAAGCAAATACTGTAAAACAGCATTTATTTGAACTTCACTTGCCCAGCTTCTGAGAAATCAAACAGTAGTTGAGCTGAAGTTTATCTCACCTTTAGCAAGAAAGAAAAGAAGTGCCAGTCAAATTAATCCTATGGACATAAATAGATATATTTAAGAAAAGAAATGCTTTTTAAAAGCCTGTGAGCTCATTTAGAATATCCATTTACTTCCAATCTTTATTCTGACCCAAGTATTTTATTTTACAAGTTTATGAAATCAGATTTTTTTTTTTTTTTTGAGACCGAGTCTGACTCTGTTTCCCAGGCCTAGAGTACAGTGGCTCTATCTTGGCTCACTGCAGCCTCTGCCTCCCAGATTGAAGCGACTCTCCTGCCTCAGCCTCCCAAGTAGCTGGGATTGCAGGTGCGCACCACCACGCCCCGCTGATTTTTGTAAAAATCAGCTTTTTAAAAATATGGACTCCGTACCTTTTTTCAATTTCCCCTTAATTAATGTTTTATTTATAAATAACAAAACAAAAGTACTTCTCCAGATTGTACTAATTAAGCCTGGTAAAATTAAATAATTAGTACAGAATACATGTTTTCATAAAGGTTTAAGTAGGTTCATGGAGCATAAATATCACAGGATAAAAATAGAGATTTGCAGGATACTAGTTTAACCTTTTATGTTTGATGTATAAGAAAGGCAAATGAGCTGCTGTCGGAGGCATAATCTGGAATGATTTGAGCAACAACTGCACGTTCTTATATTTTATATAAAATATATATTCACAAATAATATCCAACATGTCCAGACTTTTAACGGGGTGCTTTGATTTTTATAAAAATTATTTATAATTGTTACAAGGCATACCTTGCTTTGTGAAGACATCAGGCTTGTTTTATTAAAAAATTATGTTAATATTGTAACAGTTACCATTTGCATGCTGCTTTAAGTTTACCAAATATTTTTATATTTATCATCATAGTTAATCCCAGAAACATTGGAGATAATACCTATAAGGCAGGCAAGAGTTAAGACTCCTTTGGTTATAGGTAGGAACACTCCCCCGCCCCACACACACTGCCTTAAGCCGTCCCGCCACACAACACACACACACACACACACACACACACACACACACACACACACACACACACACAGATCTTTACATTTTTAATTGGATATTTTTAATTGAGAAAATGTATACATTCATGCTCATGATGAGGGCAGGATGGAATGTGAGCCTATCTAGGCTGATATGAGGCTCCCAGCTCTTTCTCTCTGGATTGGCTGTGTTGTTAACTCCAGTCTTGGTAGCCCTGAGTTTTGAGCATCACTGGCCCTGATTTGGCTAAGTGCCCCATCACTGGAGAGAGAGAGAGAGAAGGATATGCTGATTGACTTTGGCAGCTAGACACACCTCTAGAGCTGGGGTAAGATTTCCAAAGGAAAATCCGTGTACGGCTACCAGAAGTAGCAAGAAAGAACGGTGGGAAGTCAAACAACAAACCTCTACTCCAGTAGATGCAATCATCTCCACTTTACAGATGAGAAAATGGATACTCAGGCTAAATGACCTACTCAAACATAGGTCTTCTCATTACAAATCCTGCTCTAGACCGCCTTACAGGAAAAAAGGGGTGGAAAAGAAAAGAGATGTGGTTTCAGGTATGACATCTATTTCTAGTCTATGTTTTGTAGTTAATCAGGCATGATTGTCTTTAGGGTGATAAGTGAGTTTGATCTATGTGGGATGGTTGAACAAGGCATTTGTGGGAAACAAAATGTCCCAAGATCAGTGTAGGGACATTTTGTTGTCCCTACACTGTGTGGGAGTAGGAAGAGGTACAGTGGACATGATCCTTATGATCCAAAGTTAGGAATTTTGGAATACTAAAATTTTGAAAATAAAAATCACTAACAAGTATTAGCTACTTACTATGTCTCAGATATTTTGCTAATTACTATTCATATATCACTTAATCATCACATTCCTATGAAATGAAGATTTTACAGATAAGGGAGCTTAAGCAAAAAGAGATTTAATATCCTGTCCAAGATTATATAATTAGAAATAGAGCCAGGATTTGAATCTAGTCTAGAACCTATGCTCCTACCCACAGTAGTGCCTGTTTTTGTCATGGTTACCAAGTAAAGTAGTGATGTTTACATATCTGCCATATGCTGGCTTCCATGGCAGATACTTGTCTGGTGCAATACCTGTTTTCTAGAAATTTCTCTTATAAACCTGTATCACATAGCAATTCATATGCAGCACACTTAAGAATTTATAAATGCCAGCCAGATGCGGTGGCTTAGGCCTGTAATCCCAGCATTTTGGGAAGCCGAGGCGGGTGGATCACGAGGTCAGGAGTTCGAGACCAGCCTGGCTAACATGAAGAAACCTCGTCTCTACTAAAAATACAAAAATTAGCTGGGCATGCTGGCGGATGCCTGTAATCCCAGCTACTTGAGAGGCTGAGGCAGAATCATTGCTTGAACCTGGGAGGCAGAGGTTGCAATGAACTGAGATCATGCCATTGCACTCCAGCCTGGGTGACAAGAACAAGACTCCCTGTCAAAAAAAAAAAAAAAGAATTTATAAATGTTTACTAAATTTCCACATTATTAAGATTAATTTTGTGCTTTTTAAAAAATTTATCAAAGTACACATCCAAATTATTTTAAAAGTTAGGTAGTCCTACAAGACTACCCTGCTCTAAACTTCCTTCCATCATTTTCCAATCCCCAGACGGAATTCTTTTTTAACTGTGCCTTTTGGTAATTCTAAAACAGAATATTTCTAAATCACATGATTATATTTCTACTTCTTGATTTTTTTTTTTCAATTTCACAGATCATCTACCAAATCCTTACTATGGAAGCTGTAGACTTAGATCTCTTTTTTTTCTCCTACCCCACTGCCACAAGCACACCTTTATTTCTAATAGTTACATAATAATTTTGGTAAGTTTTATATTCAATTACGCATGTTACTGTGATGATATAAACTCAGTTCATGGCTAAACCATATCCTGCATCTAACTCTGCTTTTCCTAAGATTAATAATTGTCTTGTCATTTGCTTGGCTACCCGTGTACTTATTTCTGATTTGGCTGCAAACTGTGTCCCACATGGTACAGATCCCTTTTCACTATCAACTGGAGGCTTCTTTTTGTCCCTGTTTTGACATGGATCTCCCAGTTTTCATGTCTTTTCCTTCTTGAGTTTATCTTGCCTTTCTGAAGATGTCTTTGTTCTTCACTGACATTTGATTGATATTGTGGCTGAGTATAGAATTCTGGTTTGGCTCTTATAGGACAGTATCATATCTTAAATGCTTTTATAGCTCAGTTAATTACTAATGTAGTCTAATTGTTAGGCACCAAAATGCTTATTAAAGATGGCATTTCATTAAAAAAAAAAAAAAAAGAATGGTTTGGAGTTCATTTTATCTCTGAATTTTTATGGCTTCCCTCCATTATCTTTTAGCTTCCAGTGTTGAAAAGTTGAAAGATATCCTGATTTCTGTTTTATCTATTTTTCCTTTCTAGAAGTTATTAAGATTTTCTATTTCTATCAGAGATCTGAAATTTTATTAGGATATGCTTTTGTGGAGATGTATTTTCATTCATTTAGTGAGATACTCAATGAGCCCTTTTAATCTGAAAATTCATCTTCTTTAGAGGAGGAAAATTTTTATAATTTTTTTTTATTTTTATTTTTTTATTTTCTTGGTTCTCTCTTTCTGTTATTTGGATGTTGAACTTCCCAGACTGATTTTCTAATTTTCATGTCCTTTCTCTCCTATGTTTTTTTCTTAATGTCTTTACTTGCTGGGAGATCTGATCTTTCTATTGAGGTCTTCATGTCTATCATTATTTTGTTTCTCAGCAGTATCTTCTTGTTCCCTGAATGTTCTTTTGTTTTGTTTAGACCACCTGTCCTTGTTTCATGGATGTAGTTCTTCTCTTATATCTTAGAAACTTTTTGTTGTTGTTGAAATTTTATGTCCCTAAGGAGTCTTATTTTCTGTTTGTTTTAGCCTCCATTTTTCCTCTTAAGGGCTTTCCTCAGAAGTCTAGTGGTCCTTGGCTGAATAGTTAAGGTAGTAAGGAAGTGGATACCTTGATAACATGTAATTGGGGCCTAAAAACTATGAATTTCCTAGATCTGACTGCTGTTTTATCCAGGAACTTCTAATATTGTTTCATTGAACATCTTATCTTTCTTTTTGGCCAGTTAGATTCCCCAAAGAAGAAACTTCTTCCACTTTCCTATTTAGAGGCTATAAGATGGGCTGCTAGCATTGTGTGAACCAAATAGAAGAGGACTTAGAGTCTCAATATTCAGCAAATAAAATTTCATTCAGTTTTTCTCTTTTCAGTGGAGTACCCTGCCCTTCAAAATTCCCCAGTTCAAGGCTGGGCGCCGTGGCTCATACCTGTAATCCCAGCACTTTGGGAGGCCAGAGCAGGTGAATCACTTGAGGTCAAGAGTTCAAGATCAGTCCAGCCAACATGGTGAAACCCCATCTCTACTGAAAAAAATATATAAATATACAAAAATTAGCCAGGTATGGTGGTAAATGCCTTTGGTCCCAGCTACTTGGGAGGCTGCGATGGAAGGATCCCTTGAGCCCAGGAGACAGAGGGTGCAGTGAGCTGAGATCACACCACTGCACTCTAGCCTGGACAACAGAGCAAGACCCCATCTCAAAAACAAACAAAAAATCCCCAGTTCAAGAACCCTCTATTTTACTCACTCAAAAGAGTGAATTTTTAGTCTTCTGTTAGGATGAGAGAGGGAGCAGTACTTGGCCAGTTGTGAATGGTGGCAGCTAATTCGAAAGTGTCTAATTCTTTTGTTTTTAGTTTCTTATTTATTTATTTTTACCACCTATTCTTTTCTTCCCCTAAAGAAAGTATCTAATTCTTAAATAAATTTCTAATCAAGTTTGTTCATAGTCTCATCTTTATCTCACTTCCGTAAGCACTGGCTGTCACCAATTCCTAAGTCTTGGAAACTGTAGTACAAAATTGCTTCCTAGGTTATCATTACCAACTGCTGGTTTAGGAACCAGCTTGCTTGGGTCTGCTAAGTCAGTTAGCAGTAGTCTCGCTTTGTAGCTTCCAAATTGCAGTTACTGTCACTTATGTCTCATTCTCCTTTTCCTTATTTGTGTTGCTTTTTTTTAAGAGACAGGGTCTCATTCTGTTGCCAGGTTGGAGTGCAGTGCTAACATAGCTCATTATAACATGGAACTCTTGGGCTCAAGCAATCCTCCTGCCTCAGCCCCTCAAGTAGTTGGGACTACAGCTGTGTGCCACTAAGCCTGGCTACTCCTTAAAATATTTTATAGAGGCAGGGTCTTGCCGTGTTGCCCAGGCTAGCCTCAAGCTCCTGGCCTCAAGTGATCCTCCTGGCTTGACTTCACAAAGCACTGGGATTACGGACATGAGCCATTGTGCCCAGCCTTGTTTTTGCTTTTTAATAAAATACTTAACATAAAATTGTATTTTAGTTTGGTTTTGGAAAGTGATAGAGTTAAGTATATATGTTCAGTTTACCATCTTTAATGAAGAATTAATGCTGTTGATTTGTATTATCTGTTATGAAGTTTCTTCTTTTTAACATTTGTTGGATTTGAGGCAAATATCCTTTTTAAAATTATACTTTAAGTTCTGGGGTACACGTGTAGAATGTGCATGTTTGTTACATAGGTATACACATGTGAGGCAAATATCTTTTAAAATGACAATATCTATTTGGAGAAAGTAGGAAATTATATACCCAACTCTGGTACTCAGTCTCAGAGAGTAAGACTGGAGGAGATTTCTGATTATGTATCATATATTTTATATTTAAATGCTTATATTATGCTTCTTTCACTGCATATAAGAATGTTTATTACTCAGTAAACCTGGGAACAATAACTAGGAGTCATATATTACCGAGTTCAATCTCTTTTAGTCAGGACATATGATGAGAAGATCAAATATTCAAATCAAAAGCTAGGCAACTGACCAGGCACAGTGGCCCATGCCTGTAATCCTAGCACTTTGATAGGCCAAGGTGGGTGGGTCACTTGAGCTCAGGAGTTTGAGACCAGCCTGGGCAACAAAGTGAGACCCCGTCTCTACAGAAAACACAGAAATTATCTAGTCATGGTGGCACATGCCTGTAGTGCCAGCTACTCAGGAGGCTTAGGTGGGAGGATGGCTTAAGCCTGGGAGGCAGAGATTGCAGTGAGCTGAGATCATACCACTACACTCCAGCCTAGGTGACAGAATGAGACCCTATCTCAAAAAATTAATTAATTAAAAAAGCTAAACAACACAGTTTAAACTTTAAAGAAAGGCTGAGCATGATAGCTCTTACCTGTAATCCTAGCACTTTAGGAGGCAGAGGCAGGAGGATGGCCTGAACCCAGGAGTTTGAGACCAGCTTGGGCAATATTGCAAGCCCTCTTCTCTACCAAAAATAAGCAAAATTAGCTGGGCCTGGTGGCTGTCACCTGTGGTCACAGTTACTTAGGAGGCTGAGGTGGGAGGATCACTTGAGCCCAGAGGCCAAAGTTGCAGTGAGCCATGATTGCACCACTGCTCTCCAGCCTAGGTGACAGAGTGAGACCCTGTCTTTAAAATAATAATAATAATAAAATATTAGTGAATAAACTTTAGAGAAAGGAGATAGGTCCACCAACCATGAGTCAGATATGGTTTTTTTTTTATTGTATTGTATATTTTATTATCTTACATAATACATATATGAAACGATTTTTGACTTCTATATTTTATGGATGAAGACTCAGAGATTCAGAGAAGTTATTTCCCCAAATTCATACGACTAGTGCATGACAAAAGTGGAATTTGAATTCAGGATTCACTTATTTCAAAGTTAATGCTCTTTCGAAGTGAGTCTGTATAAGATAAGATGGAATCTATGGCCTCTGTATATGGGACTGCAGTAAAGGTCCCAAAACTTGGGAAAAAGTCAAAGAAATTGTAATCAGAAAATCACACCATTCTATTTTCTCACACCTATGTCATCGAATCCTTGTAACACCACTAAGAACTGGCTATGTAAGTTTAAGTTTTGTAGTTATTGATCTTAAATGTGTAAAACATTCTTTGCCTATATCAAAAAATTGATTGATGTCAATGTCTTTTCTTGGTACCTTCGTCAATAACATTTCCACAGACAAATTTGAAGTTACTTGGTCTTATCTGAATTAAAATTAATTTCAGCTTTAAACTAAGATTCCACCCCTACTCTTACTTCTGTCCCTTCTACTCTTCTTTTCTTTCTTTTCTTTTGAGACAGGGTCTGGCTCTGGTGCCCAGACTGGAGTACAATGGCACAATCTTGGCACACTGCAACCTCTGCCTCTTGGGCTCAAACCATCCTCCCATGTCAGCCTCCCCCGTAGCTGGGATTACAGGCATGCACCACCACATGCAGCTAATTTTTGTATTTTTGGTAGAGATGGGGTTTTGCCATGTCACCTAGGGTGATGTCGAGCTCCTGGGCTCAAGCAGTTCTCCCACCTCAGCCTCCCAAAGTGCTGGGATTACAGACGTGAGCCACCATACCTGACTTCTTTCCTTTTACTCTTCCTCAAGTTTCTGAGGGAGACTGACTTATCACGAGGCATCATCAATACGTATGGGTTTGCATACTCTTTTCTGTCCTTGCTGGCCCCTGCTGAGTAGCTGCTTGGCCGCTGGCCTTTTGGTACCATGTGCCAGCATCTACTTTGTTGGTTCCGCTTGCTTAGCCTCTGGACTTCATATGCTGGATCCACTGCCATGTACTTGCTGTAATTTCCAATTGCGAGAGCCATGTATTCCTTACCCTTCAAATCCCAGTCTTCTTTATGTCTTGCAACTTAGTCTTAGCCACTTTTGCATCCCTCTCGTGACAGAAGCTTTAATAACTTTTCACATGCTTTGCCACAATATACTGGAATGTTTAGGATTCAAAATGTCTTCAGACAAATCTTCCCATCTACCTTTCTTAGCCTTTGTTTTTGATACGCAATACTCAGATACCTCAATCACAGCCTCTCCAAACTCTTTCCTGCCTAGTAGCCAGTGCCTTCCTTATTTGTTTGCATGGGAAAACATCTATTATATTTTCTTGCATTCTTGTGTACTCTATGTTTTCAGTGGTACAGTCTTTATATAAAAGAATATGGTTATATCCTCTTGCATTCTTGTCTACTCTATGGTTTTTATCATGTAAGCTTTATACAATGAGGCTCTTAAAATGATAAGGCAGCTTTGTATGTACTGATATGATCAGTTGACGAAACATCTTACATGAGGAAAGCAAGGTACAGAGCAGTATGCATAACCTGCTTCATTTGTGGAAATGTATGTGTAGTATGGCAATGCATTGAACATTTCTGGAAGGACATATGAAAGTGCTAATGGGGGTTGCCTCTAGGGAGTGAAAAAAACAGATGGCTAGGGGACAAGACTAGGTGAGAGATTTTTTTACTCCCTTTTTATATCTTTCCAATTCTATGTCATGTGAATAACCTATTCAAAAAATAGATAAAAGATAATTATAAAGCATTTGTAATTTGACTTCTTCACTCTTACGAATGTCCAGATCTCCTATTCTCAGCCACAGATAAAAAGTAGCTTTATTGGCAAAGACATCTTTTTTTCCTTCACTGCTTCCTGACCTTCCATTCTTTCTTGTAGGACTTTACTGAAGGCTGCATAAAGCAGCCAACCTGCTCCAACAGTCTGAATTTTTCCCTTCCATTAGAAGGGAAAATACTTCAGTAGGCAGATGGTCTGAGTCCTGAAATGTAACAGATGATACTTTAGTTATCTTGCTAACTTGCCAGACTGAGATAGAAGGGTCCTTACCACCCTTCACCTGACCCTCTTGGCCAAGCCAAGGCTGTATTTTAGGTTCCGTTACTTGCAAGAATTTTTATCTGCAGACTTATCACACTGAATAGGTATTTAATATATTATGATTACAAATGCATGAATAAATAATTTTATCTAAAGGAATAAACTACCTAAGATAGTTATAAATGTGTTTTTAATAGAGTCTTTAAATCAATATTTAAAGTTTCCCAGTTGTCCATTAATTATAGCTGTCTTTTTCCTCCTGATCTAAGGTCCAGCCAAGGTTCATACATTGCATTTAGTTGTTATATCTGCTTAACTTCCTTTAATCTAAAAAAAAAAAAAAAAATCCAGCCTTTTGTGTCACGTTGTTGACATTTTTGTTAAGCCATTGAAAAACATTTATTGGCCACCTATGAAATGGCAGGCATGGTGTTAGGTTCTAGATATTTGTACATAATAATCAGTATAATGTTATAAATACTACAATAAAGACCATATAAAGTGAAGAATGAGTGCAAAAGAGGAAGACATCTCTCCTCTCTCAAAGATTCAGGAAAGACATGTCAGTGGGGAAATGACATTTCAGCTAACTTGAAAGATAAGCAGACAAAAAAGGGAAAGCAGAGATCATCATATGAACAAAATATATCGATTACTTTTTATGTTTTTGAAAAGCACACAGTTTAGAAAACTGCAGTCACCTGCAAGTATATTACCGTGAAACATAAGTCACACAGGAGCAGGCTTTTATGTGCTGGGCCAGTGAATCTGTACTTCATCCTGTGATTGAGAATTCAAAAGCTTTAAGGGACAGGCAGAAAACAAACACAAACATACGATATGAAATGACAGACTTGTGGCAAACTGAATTGTATGAGTTCTTCCTAAAGACATTCAAATTTGGGCTGACCAAACCATGCCAATGGGCTGGATTCCACAGATAGGACCCGGTGAGGACTTTTGAGCAGGCACTCATCACAACATAGAGAGGACCTAAAGTTGGGGATAATGGAGACGGGAGACAGTCACAGGTTGATATAGACACCACAGTGTGAAGGAGGGCAGATGCCTCGTGCCTATCAGGTCTCTGTGATGACTGTGTTAAAATCTAAGCCCACTCTTGGCACTGGACATACATAGCATTCTGAAGTCAGAGGTGCTTCCATCCCCTTTTCTGCCATGTCGTCCTCTGGATGAAACACATTCCTCACTACCATTTCAATACATGATCTGAAAACATCTTTTTTTTTTTTCACAAAAAGGATATTGTAGGCTGTTCCTTCCCCTTTTCCAGCTCTCTTTACTCACATGGGCCAAAGTGAGTGGCCCCCCTTTGTCCCCAGGTCCTTCAAGTTTCTTACCCAGGACTTTTCGTAATCTCTGACTATGGTTGCCACATTTCTTCTCAAAGTATCATTTATTTCTGTATAAACAAGCAAGAACATGGAGCAGAGTTTGATGAATCTCAATAAGCTCATCTCTTATTTTCACATGTGCTTCAGAACACATCATACCTCCCAATTAACAACAGCACAACACACAGTCAACTTTGACCCCTCCACAGAGGACCATCCAAGCAATGCACGGTCACCTTCACCCCTAAGAGCAGGGACAAATGTCCTAGTACATGCCAGCGCCTAAAAGTCTTTCTTTTGTTCCTGAGAACAATGATTACCAAACATTTTGGTCACATACTCTATACAAAAAAATAAATAAATAAATAAATTTTAAAAATGTATTGTCTATCCTCAGTAAAAATATATTTTAAAGGTATTAATGTTAATCTATGTAAATATTACAGCTAAGTACTGATATTTCCTCCTCATATCAGCAGATCATCTTGTGCATAACCATACCTGCTATGTATTTCCCAGGGGCTGTATAATTCCCAGGGTTCAGATTTTTTTTCTCATTCCCTTGTTTCTCTGTATCAATTCTATTCACCACATCTAAGCACTGATTTGGATACCTCTTCCCCTTCAGAATCCTTTATTTTCTCATTGTTTATTCACAGCAACTCCTTCCATTCAGCCTAAGAACTCTAATATCTTCCATAAACTAACAGTCTTTAGGACAAGCCAGAGCTCTCAAGTGAAATTTCAAATCTCTGTGAAGCTTACCAATACCTTCATGCCAGAACGTAAACAAATTACTTGCCCATCCCTGGTGGGACATAAAGTTCTAGCCTTTAAACTCTAATCTCATTGGCATTTTTTATTAGCCTGGGCCAGTTGTTTGCAAGATGTCACTTTAGTCTAGCGATTTCTGAAATTTTTTTTATTGTTAAATCTAGGTTAAATATTGTTGGCAAAAATCCTACTTGGTGATGGTGTGCCTTCTCAAGGTATCATATCATATAAGAGGAAATTTTTAACACAGTAGAGAAACAGACTACTATGGCTTGATGGAAGGTCTAATTTGAGTTTTCAGTTCTCCATGCTTTAATTTTATAGTAATGAAGTAATTTCTTAGTGTTTTGGTAGTTAAGAGAGACTTGATATGGTTAAATCGTGTTTTATCCAATTCATTCACTATCATTTTGGAACAAAAAAAATTTCCCTTTTAAGTTGATGAGTTTCTAATGATTGGGGAAGTTGATAAAATCAGTTTCTGCCTTTTGAATCTAAAAGCCAGGTGATAATAATATCTGCCTCATAGGGTTGAAGTGAGGATTACTTGAGATGTTAACAGACATAAAATATAACTACCAGTAACATGCTCCATGAAGGAGATCTATTAATACAATTAACCCCACTCAGATATTTATTTTAAACCACACATACACACACATATATACAGCATTTACTATTGAAAATGATAGTTTAAGTGTTCCGTGAATGTTAATCTTTATAGCACCTCTATTAGTTAGATACTGTTATTATCCTCATCTACAGTTAGGAAACTGTGGCCCAGAGAAGATAAGTACCTTTCCTAAGGTCATAAGCAAGTGAGTGATAATATTTCCTGCTATTTTTCTATGAGATCCCACTTGAAAGTAAGCAGCCTGTATAGCTACAATCTGTATTTGAGGATGATTTTCATTCAGCTTCTACTTCCTAGATTAGTTGCTTTCCTCTGTCATCCTCCTCCCACCCCAATACGATTTACCAGATAGTGGTGGGTGTTTGAATGTCAATACCACAATCCATACAGGTATGTGATGCTGTGTGTGATTTTTGTGTGTGTGCATACATCAGGCTGCTTAAATGAGTTGTTTGTCTTCTTTGTTGCTTTCTCCATTTTAACATAAGGTTTTTTTATTGTTCTTTTTTTTTTTTTTTGAGGTTTTTGAGCATTAGAATTAGGCAGATCCAGATTTAAGCTGAACATTTCTAAGCCAGTGTTCTCATCGACAAAATGGCAATACTAACACCTATATCATGAGATTGAGTGAGGATTAAAGTAGGTGATATTGCAAATTATAAAGGCTGTATGTAGATATTTTGTATGTATTTTATACTACATTTAGATGAGTTGTCGGGGTATTTTTTGATATTTTCTCCATTTTAATTTAAAAGGTTTGGAGTTTATTGTTTTGTTTTTAGTGGTGGTGGTGATAAGACTGGCAAACTCCTTTTAATTGGGCTATAATAGAAAGTAAGTTTGGAGTTAGGCTATTTAATATCAAATCTCAGAGCCTCAATTACCTCATTTTAAAGTGGGAATGTTAATAACTGTCTTGTATCATGGTAGTGATCACCATTATATCTCCAGTGCTTCCCACAGTACCTGGCATAGAGCAAATGCCTAGTAAATATTGTTGAATAAATATCAAAAAAAAGATGTTGAGAGGATTAAATGAGACATAAAGGATTTAGCACTGTGTCTGGTAGAGAGTCGATATACAAGATTACACTACTATTTTTGTCAATATTTTTTAATTTATTAAATACATTTCTTCTGATTATATTATTAAACATATTAAAATAAAGTATATAACATTTTCTTTAATTATTTCTGGTACTGCAGTATGGTATTTCTGAAAGATGAAGATACTAATACCTTGATCCTCTCTAGTTCTTTGGCAACAACTCATTGATGTTTGGAAGTGAAAAAATGCCAACAATACTATTAATGATTTTGAAAACCCGCCTTTAAATAAATGTGTGTACCCATGTTATTTCTGTTCCAGAGAGAAGAGATACTCCCTTATAGGGACTCGTAAAGGCATAGAACATCTGGAAATTAACTGCTTCCATTACTCTGCTGAGTCACACACAACGCTTGTTATGTTTTCTTCACTTCTCTCCAGAAGGTAGGCATCATGGTTTCTCTTCATAGATTCTTCATACAATTGTAGTTTTTGTCTGCAGACTTAATTTTTATATAAATATGGAAAGTGTCTGACATCTATAGATTAAAATCCTTTATTTCTCCAAAGTCAGGATGCTTAAACATGTTGCCTCTAAAAAATATTTCTATTGGAAAACTAATACGTTTACTGGTTTTTTTAAGAAAAGATAATACAGAAAAATATAGGTACCCTACCACCTTGAGGTAACTATTCTTAATGTTTTGTTATAGCTTTCTGTATTTATTTTTATGTGTCTATATTATGTATAATATGTGCAATTATATAGTTACAGTAATTATTACTAGACACTATAGGGCTTAAATGGTCTTTTCCTACCCTGCTTCTTTTACTTAGCAGTTTATTGTAGCTTTTTAAAAATTTTTATTTTTATTTTTTTCTCTTTCAACTTTTATTTTAGATTTAGAGGGTACATGTGCAGATTTGTTACCTGGGTATACTGTGTGATGCTGAAATTTGTGGTATAAATGATCTCCTCACCCAGGTAGTGAGCATAGTGCCTAGCAGTCAGTTTTTCAGCCCTTGCTCCCCCTTCCACACTTTCCCCTCAAGTAGTATTGTCTATTGTTGCTATCTTTATGGCCATGAGTACCTGATATTTAGTTCCCACTTATAAGTGAGAACATGTGATATTTGGTTTTCTGTTCCTGCGTTAATTCACTTAGGATGATGGCCTCCGGCTGCATCCATGTTGCTGCAGAGAACATGAGTTCATTCTTTTTTTATGGCTGCATGATATTCCATGGTGTATATATACCACATTTTCTTTATCCAATCCACCATTGATGGGCACCTACATAGATTCCAAGACCTTACTATTAAGAATAGTGATAGTGCTTAATATTCTGAATGCATGTGTCTTTTTGGTAGAACAATTTGTTTGGGATATGTACCGAGTAATGTGATTGCTGAGTTGAATGGTAATTCTGCTTTAAGTTCTTTAAGAAATCTCACTGTTTTCCACAGTGGCTGAACTACTTTACATTCCCACCAACAGTATAGAGGTGTTCCCTTTTCTCCACAGCCTCACCAACATCTGTTGTTTTTTGACTTTTTAAAAATAGCCATTCTGACTGGTGTGAGAAGGTATTTCATTATGGTTTTGATTTGCATTTATCTGATAAATTACTGATGATGAACACTTTTTGTATGTTTGTTGGCCTCTTGTATATCTTCTTTTAAAAAGTGTCTGTTCTTGTATCTTGCCCGTTTTTTAATTGGGCTGTTACATTTTTTGCTTGTTCAATTGTTTAAGTTCTTTATAGATTCTGGATATAAGACAATTGTTGGTTACACAGTTTGCAAATATTTTCACCAATTCTGTGGATTGTCCATTTACTCTGTTGATAATTTCTTTCACTGTGCAGAGCTATTTAGTTTAACTAGGTCCCAGTTGCCAGTTTTTGTTTTTGTTGCAATTGCTTTTGAGAACTTAATCATAAATTCTTTCCTAAGGCCCATGTCCAGAATGTTGTTTCCTGGGTTTTCTTCTACCATTCTTATATATTGAGTTCTTACATTTAAATCTTTAATCAATTTTTAGTTAATGTTTGTATGTGGTGAAAGATAGTGGTCCAATTTCCTTTCTTCTGCATGTGGCTAGCAAGCTGTTCCATCACCATTTATTGAATAGGGTGTCCTTTTCCCATTGCTTAATTTTGTCAACTTTGTCAAAGATTAGATGGCAGTAGGTGCATGGCTTTATTTCTGGGTTCTCTATTCTATTCCATTGGTTTATGCACCTGTTTTTGTACCAGTAACATGCTGTTTTGGTTACAGAAGTCTTATGGTTTAGTGTGAAGTTAAGTACTGTGATGCTTCCAGCTTTGTTCTTTTTGTTTAGGACTTGCTTTGGATATTCAATGTCTTTTTTGTTTCCATATAAATTTTAGAATAGTTTGTTTTCCAGTTCTGTGAAAAAATGACATTGGTAATTTGATAGCAATAGCATTCAATCTGTAGATTACTTTGGATAGTATGGCCCTTTTAACAATATTGATTCTTCCAATCCATGAGCATATAATATTTTTTCATTTGTTTGTATTATCTATGATTCCTAGAAGTGTTTTGTAGTTCTCCTTGTAGACATCTTTCACCTCCTTGGTTAGATATATTCCCAAGTTGGTGCATGGTGTGTGTGTGACTGTTGTAAATTGGTTTATGTTCCTGATTTGACTCTCAGCTTGAACATTATTGGTATACAGAAATGCTACTGATTTTTGTGTACTGAAATGTTGCTGAAGTCATTTATTGCTTCCAGGAGGCTTTTGATGGAGTCTTTAGTGTTTTCAAGGTATAGAATCATATCATCCTACTGCAGCAATTTTTATGTTAGTAAATATCCACCTTAAATTCCGGTTACAGGTTATAACATGAATCACCTAACCACCTTTCTTTTATTAAATATTTAGAATGTTTCCCAATTTTTGTCTGTGGTAAACATGACTTCAGTGAACATCCTCTCATGTACATATTTGTACTTATATCTGATGATTTTTTAAGATAATTTCTAAAAGTAAGTGTTATAGAACCTTAGTACCTAAATATTTTCTCTGACGAAAGGGTTCCATGACATATAACGTAAGGAAAGACTTATTCACCATCTTAAAGATGTATGTCCCAGTGTATAGTAGTACCATATACCAAGGTTGTAGAAATCAAACTTGTTTAACCATGGAATGCATTCTTAATGTATGTCTTCAAGATGTTGATAATAAGGGAGGCAATGAGGAGGAATATTAGTCAGGGTTTTCTTAAAGGGACAGACACACACACACACACACACACACACACACATGTATGTGTGTGTTTGTGTAGATATATAAAGGGGAATTTATTAAGTATTAACTTACATGATCACAAGGTCCCACAATAAGCTGTCTGCAAGCTGAGGAGCAAGGAGAGCCAGTTGGAGTCGATGTTCCGAAGGCAGGAAGCATCCAGCATGGGAAAAAGTTATAGACTGGGAGGCTAGGCCAGTCTTTCCTTTTCACATTTTTCTGCCTGCTTTATATTTGTTGGAAGCTGATTAAATTGTGCCCATCAGATTAAGGGTGGATTTGCCTTCCCCAGCCCACCGACTCAAATGTTAATCTCTTTTGGCAACACCCACACAGACACACCCAGGATTAATACTTTGTATCCTTGAATCCAATCAAGTTGATACTAGTATTAACCATCACAGGAAGCAAGGGGTGTATGTGATTCTCTGTACTTTCCATTCCATTGTTCTATGAAACTACAACTGCTCTGAAAAATAAACTCTATTAAAAAAAAAGAAGAAGAAGAAGAAGAAGCAATGGAAAAACTTTAAAAAGGGAAACTTTTTAAATGACATTTTTTAAATTTACATTTAAAATTAAGTTTAGGAGGAGAGATCCAAGATGGCGGATTAGGAGCAGCTCAGGATTGCAGCTCCCAGTGAAAGTGCAGAGGGTGAGTGGACGCCGCATTTCCAGACAGATTTTTATTACCCCCAGACCAGGAGATTCCCAGGCGGAGCAGCCCC